>PVKM010004361.1:0-52532 GCA_004027735.1 Carollia perspicillata
CCAGGAGCAGCCAGTTAGAAAATGTAATTTTAAAGTAATAAGACAATATTTGCAATAGCAAGAAAACTGTACTGTATTATAAAACAAGATACAGTATGTTCATGGATGGGAAATCACTATTTCATAGTGACCACAATTCTGCCCCCAATTAATCTATAAATTCAACATAATTGTGCTCAAAATCTAATCTGGCCTTTTAAAGAACAAGAAAAAGTAATCATAAAATTGATATAGAAAATTAAAACAGTGGCTTAGGGAGAGACAAATAGACAAATTTAACAAAGTAAAGAGCTTAGAAATCAATTTATATTGACATGGGACCATGAAATATGTCAGATGTGTAATACAAACCGCTGGGAAAAGTATAGACTTAACTCAAAGTATGGTGCTGGAACTGGCAATTCAAATGGCATTCATAATTTCTTAAAGAGAATAAAAAATTCATAAACCATAAAGTAAAAATCTTGGTAAATCCATTTACAATTAAAAATCTAAATGTTCCTATGACAAAAGATATGATGCCCATACAGAGAATGTATCTACCAACAGAGTGCTCACATCCAGAATGTATCAAGAACAAAGCAATAAAACTTTAACAACAGAAAAATGAGCAATATGCAAAATACATATATACATATATATATATATATATATATATATATATATATACACAAATATATATACATATATATATATATATCTCGGCACTTCCACTGAGAATAATTTAATAATCCTTAGATACTCACAGCCTATAGCCCAGCAATTCTATTTCTATGTTTCTATTCTAGACCAACTAGCACATATCCACAGAGTTGTATATGTTCCCTTGCAGCCTTCTGTAACAGCAAAATAGCTGTTCAATAGTGCAGGAAACTAAAGGATGACTCCCAAAGATAATAAGTCCTAATCTCTGGATCCTATAAATGTTACTTTATATGAAAAAGAGTCCTTGCAGATTTGGTTAGCTTATAAATCTTGAATTTGAGAGATTCTCTATATTATCCTGGATTATCCAGGTGGGCTCTAATTGCCATCATATGTATGTATCCTTATAAGGTGGAAAGGGAGGGCAGTAGGAGAGGGAAGGAGGGAAAGGGAGAGAAGGAGAGAGAGAAGGAGGAGGAAGAGGAGGAGGAGATGATATGAAGGTAGAGGCAGACAGAGTAATGTGGCCACAAACTAGGGAATGCTAGTAGCCACCAGAAACTGAAAGAAGCAGGGATCAGATTTGCCCACAGAAACTCCAGAGGGAACATGACCCTGCCAACATCTTGATTTCAGCCCAGGAATACTGATTTGGGATATGTAGCCTCCAGAACTGGGAAAAAATAAACTTCTGTTGTTTTAAGCTACCTAGTTTGTGCTAATTTGTTACAGTGGCCACAGGAAACTAATAATATGTAAAACATTGATAAACTGTATTTATTCATAAAATTGAGTACTGTAAAACGATGAGAATAAATGAACAAGTCTACATGTATTAAAATGGAAACATCTCATTATCATATATTGACTGAAAACAGCAAGTTACAAAATATATATATAGTATTGTATGTACAATTGTGAACATTTTAAGTAAACAAAACAATATAAATTGTTTACGGATGTATATATATATCTTGATACTGATAAGGGAAAGATGTTGGGAAGAGGGCTTTCGCTGTATATCCACTTCTTATCTTTTTAAATGAAAGATACAAAGGTAGAAAATGTTAACATTTATTAATTCTGTACATTTGGTATCTTAAAGTTTTCAGTAGTACATTTCGCTTAAGTTGAAATGAGAAAATATCCAATTTGGAATCAAACAGACTTAGGTCTGAATCCTACCTCTGCCCTTAATTTGCTCTGTGACCTTGGACTAACTAATGAGCCTGCCTTGAAGGTTTATTTTAAGGATGAAATGAGGTTTTATATGTGTCCAACAAAACCTCAAAGACTTATAGCAAAGTGTCCCAGGTGCAAAAGACTAAAGCCTATGAGAAAGCCTAGCCCTGCTGACCAGGAGAATTATATACAGCAGTGTCTTCTGAAATTTTTTGATCAAGCACACTCCATTAAAAAAAATTTTAGCAGCCACCCTTATATATACCACACGATTTAAAAAGGTATCAAAAATAGTAAATGTTCAGAAATAAATCTGATAAGAGATGTATGTGTAAGGACTGCTCCTTGAAAATTATCAAGTATTTCTGAGACAAATTAAATCCCAAATAAATGAAGAGATATCAGAAAACTCAGAACTGTCGACAAATGTATCTATAGATTCAATGCAATCATAATCAAAATCCCAGTAGGGTTTGTTTTAGAAACTGACAGACTGATTCCAAAGTTCAAAACGAAATACCAGTATAGCCTATTTAACTTTAAAAATGAACAAAGCTGGAGGACTAACACTACCTGATTTTTGAGAGTTATTAGAAAGAAATGGTAATCAACAAAATGTGGTATAGGTGACAAGATAGACAAAATAGGTCAAAGGAACAGAATAGAGTCTAAATAAGGCCCATTCATATATGGACAACTGATTTTCAACAACAGTTCAAAGGCACTTCAGTGAAGAAAGCATTGTTTTTTCAATAAATGGTGGTGAAAAAGATACATATCTACATTTAAACAAACAAAACTTCAAACTCATACCTTATGCCACAAATAAAAATTAACTCAAAATGGATCATAGACCTGAATGTAAACCATAAAACTATAATGCCTCTAAAAGAAAACATAGTAGAAAACCTTTGTGGTCTTGGATTAATCAAAGATTTCTTAAGATACACTACCCAAAAGCAAGATCCAAAAAAGTAAAAACTGATAAATTGGACTTAATCAGAATTTTAAACTTTTGCTGTTCAAAAACCCTGTATGGGAATGAAGTCACAAGCCATAGACAAACAGAAAATATTTGGCAATCATATATATATATATGGTAATAATTTGTATCCAGAATATATAAAGAATTCTCAGACTCAGGAACAACAAAATAACTCAAAAAATGGCCAAAGGTCTTGAACAGAAAGTTAATCAAAGAAGTTTTATGGATGGCAAATAAGGTCATGAAAACCACAATGAGATACTACTACATATCTATTAGAATGTCTAAAATTAAACAGAGAAACCATACAAAGAATGGTAAGCATGTGGAGAAAATGGAACTCTCAAAGACTCTTGGTAAAAATGAAAAATGATACAATTGCTTTTAAAAACAATTTTGGGAGTAAAAAACTGAACAAATTGAAAAATTAATAACTCTTTTTACATCCATCAGAGAAGTGAGATTACAGGACAAATTACTGTTCCCCAAACTGGAAAGACAGACGGGCAGATACAGAGAATCATGACTTACAAGCAGGGTACGAAAATCTGAGCTGTAACTGACAAGTTTCTGGAGGCTCAGTGTAGACAAATCTAAGATATAAAATCTCCAGAGGAAGGCAGTCATCAAGGGGAACCCATACTTTTGCGAGTTTTATCTCCAGGAGCTCAATCAGGTTGTCACAGTGAATACTGAAGAAAAATCCCCTCTGCCTTCTGGCAAAGAAAGGGGGAAAGTAACCATTTTGACATATGCCAGAACATTCTGTTCTTCTTAACAAGGCATGCTCTCAAGAGAAACTATTTTAGGCCTTGCAGATGCCGCCTGTGCCAAGTGATGTTCAACCCCACCTTGTTCTTTGACATCACTGGTGTCCATGGTGAGCCCTTGCACCACGTCTCCTTTGAGCTGTTTGGAGACAAAGTTCCAAAGACAGCAGAAAACTTTCATGCTCGGAGCACCAGGGAGAAAAGATTTAGTTATAAAGGTTCCTGCTTTCACATAATTATTCCTGGATTTATGTGGCAGAGTGATGACTTCACATGCCATAATGGCACAGGTGGCAAGTCATGTCCATCCTGCATCCCACAGGCCCCATGCTGCTCAGGATGGATATGAATGCATCCCAACACAAAATCTTAAATTAACTAAAAATATTATGAGATATTTTTTGTGATTGCATGTCACATTGTGTTTAAAGTGTGGCCCAAGACAACTCTTTTTCTTTCAGTGTGGCCCAGAGACACCAAAAGGTTGGACACCCCTTCTATGGAGAGAAATTGGATGATGAGAATTTCATCCTGAACCGTATAGGTCCTGGCATCTTGTCTATGCCAAGTACTGGACCCAACACAAATGGTTCCCAGTTTTTCATCTGCATTGCCAAGAATGAATAGTTAGATAGCAAGCATTTGGCCTCTGGCCAGCTAAAGGTACAGCTATTATGGAAGCCATGGAGTGCTTTGAGTCCAAGAATGGCAAGACCATAAAGAAGATCACTATTGCTGACTGTGGACAACTGTAATAAATTTGACTTCTTTTATCTTAACCACCAGACCATTCCTTCGGTAGCTCAGAACAGTAACCCTTCACCCCCATCTGCTCAGGATATCCTATAATCTTTGTGCTATTGCTGCAATTCACTGGGTTCCATGTTTTTCTTATCCCTCATCCACATCAAGCTGGACTTAAGAGTTAAGCTCATGATTGTGAAATAAAAACTAAACACACAAAAAGGGAAGCTATTTTACCAAAGCCTAACCTATTGGGCTAGACTTTATCAGAGGGTAACTGACCTGGGGCAAGGGAATTATTCAACTCTCGCTCCCCCGAGCCTTCCATGTGGGGATGGGAAATACCCAAAATCTAGCCTAGCCCCCTCCAGTCATCCTGTCCCATCTAGGGAGAGTGAGGGGAGTTACTCCATAAGTAACTTTTAGTTACAGCAAAGGGACATGTGCACACTGAAAGATGGAGACCTAATCACAGTAATAGAGAATATATCCCCTTCCCCCACACCTTACCACCACATCATTAAAGGCCTAGTTACCAGAGTTCTTTTTACCCAGTATATCACATCCAGCTTTCAACAAAAAATTACAAGGCATATTAAAAGGCAACAAACACAGTTTGAAGAGACAGAGCAAGCATCAGGACAAGACTCAGATATGGCAAGGATGTTGTAATTATCAGAGTGTGGATTTAAAATGACTATAGTGGTAATGGAAAAAATACAATAAAAATTTTTTAATTTTTTTAAAGAATTCAAAAAAAATAAAATGACTATAGTTAATACGCAAACAGCTCTAGTGCAAAAAGTAAACAGCATGCAAGAACTGGTAGATAATGTAAGGAAATAGATGGAAAATTCTAAGGTGACATCAAGAAGAAATGTTAGAAATCAAAAACAATGTAATAGAAATGGAGAATACCTCTGATTGGCACATTAGCACACAGCTGAGGAGAGAATCTGTGCTCTCAAGGATATGTCAATAGAAACTCCTGAAACTGAAAAGTAAAGAGAAAAAAGACTGAAAACAAACCCAGAATGTCCAAGAACTTTGGGACCACTGTATTTCCAAGAAGTTATGGGAATACTAGAAGGAGAGGAATAAGAAAAAAGGAACAACACAAACACCTGAAGTAATAATGACTGAGAAATTTTCCAAATTAATGTTAAACCCCAAACCACAGCTCCAGGAAGCTCAGAGAACACCAGGCAGGATAAATGCCACCCCAAACTATATCTAGGCATATCATATTCAAACTGTAAAAAATCAAACATAAAGAAAAAAACTGTTGAAAAAAGCCAGGGTGGGGAGGGGGAACGCCTTACCTAAGGAGGATGAAAGATAAGAATTACATCTTATTTCTCAAAAACCACACAAGCAAAAGAGAGTGATGTAAAATATTTAAAGCATTGTGGCAAAAACTCCACCAACTTAGAATTATGTATCCTGTGAAACTATCATTCAAAAGTAAAGGAGACTTTCTCAGCCAAGCAAATGTTGACAGTTCTTCAAAAAGAAGCAAATTGATATAGAACAGAAACTTGGATCTATATATTTTTTAAAAGAGCACTAAAGAAGTAATAAGTGAAAGTAAATAAAAACTGATTTTTCTCATTCTTCAGTGATCTCATGTAACAGTTTGTTCAAAATAATAACAGCAACAATGTATTTAAATATGTACATATACGTATATACTATGTATTTGATTTTGTGTGTGTATATATACATATACACATATACAACTCTGTGTAAGTAACATAAATGACCATTGTGATATAAAGATATGAGAAAGGAATTAGGAATATTTTGGTATTATAAGGTTCCCTCACTACACCTGAAGGAATATAATGTCATTTAAATGTGGACTTTTAAACACATAAAATTATAAACACATACTCTAAATTCCAGGGCAATAATTAGAAAGATAGCATTCATAAAAGCACAAAAATATCAACTATCTAGGGAAAAAATCTAATAAAAGATATAAAAAACATGAAAAAAAACAACAAAAAATAAGTTTGGTAATTTCTCACAAAGTTACACATATGCCTATATATGATCTAGACATTCCACTCCTAGGTATTTACTCACAAGAAAACATATTTCTATTTTTTTGGTGGGGAGGCAGGAGTGTTAAAACTCTTCAGTATCTTTATTGTGGTAGTGGTCACACAACTCCAGGAATCTGTTACAATCACAGAACTGTATACCAAAAACAGTGAAGTTTTTCATATATAAATTTAAAAATAAAATAGAATTTAAAAATCAAGTGTGGTCTTGGAAAATGATGCCACATCTTCTTTCTATGGAAAATACCTCTAAAATCACAAAGGCCCCACCTTACCTGGCTCAGTTCAGGTGAAAAGTATGAATACAAGAATTCTGGGGGGTATATTCTGCATTCTAAATGAAATGTGGAGATCTTTTTATAACAGCAACTGCCAAGATGTAGCACAGGATTTCTCTACCTTTGCATTTAAGGAACTAGGAAGACATGACTACGAAGCACTGAAAAATATCAAAGTGTCTCTCAAATAATTAAAAATTAAGTAGTTTGAAGACTGCATGTTTCCAGTCCTCTAATTCCCTGGAATGTTTTGGTGTATGCTGCTACATTTAATGTTACTGTTTAACAAATTAGCCTTAAAATTAACACCTTAAAAAACCATTTTGTTATGTTCATGGACTCTGTGGGTCAAGAATTCAAACACAGCACAAAAGAATGTCTGGAGTTTCAATTTAGAAGTTTATGTAATTGGAATATTAAATTATGTGCAAGTGTCTTTGCTCACAAGTCCAGTGTATGGCCAGGACCATTAGTCAAGATCTCAGTTCCTGCTGTCAACTGAATTACCACCTACATGTTACTCCATGCAGCTTGGGCTTCTTCATAGCTTGTCAGCCTCAAGGTGGTAGAACTTTTTACATGGCAGCTCAGAGCTCCAAAAACAAGTGTCATTTACATGGCAGCTCAGAGCTCCAAAAACAAGTGTCACAGCAGACAATACAAAAGCTGCCTCATCTTTTCTGATCTGCCTTCAGAAATCACATGATGTCACTTCTGTCACACTATATTAGTTATAGGTGAATCACAATACACTCAAGATTCAAAGGGAGATAACAACCCATCTTTCAGTGGAATGTCAAGTTCACATTTTAGATGAACATGTTGGATGGGAGATACTGTTGCAGCCATCTTTGAAAAATATAGTCTGCTATATGTGTATCATATATAGTCTCCTTCAGTTAACAAGATCATTGGTATTTAGCATTCCTCAGTTAACTGGGAAATTAATTTAGTGAGGCTACTTCAGTTCTCAAGAAGTGAGAATTTATCACATAATAATTGTTGAAAATTATAACATGTGAGAAAATATTTAAAAATCAGCATTTCAGCTTCTTTTGTAAAGAAAATTTTGTAATTTTAATATGCAAAACTATGGCACAGAATAAGAAATATGAGTGGGTAAGACACTATCATAGACTTAATAAGAATTTGAAAATTAAAAAAAAGTTCCATTTCAAAACTATATTTCAAATCTCTGGAATTGATTTTTTAATTTCAATATAAAATATTCTGGCCCACAAGAATTTCAAATAAGTATGTTAATAATTTAAGTAAAATAAACCTTAATGTTTATCTCACAGCATATAAAAATTAATTTGAGAGCCATCATAGACTAAAGTGAAAGCTAAAATCATAAAACTATTAGAGGAGAACATAGGAGAATATCGAGGACTTTGAGGTAACCAAAAATGTCCTAAACATCTTAAACACTAAAAACATCTTAAATATATTACAGAAAGCAATAACCATAAAACAAAAGATTGACAATTTGAACTTCATCAAAATTTGAAATGTATACAGTACTCATTAAAGGACAGCACTGAGAAAGTGAATAGGAAATCCATAGACTGGGAGAAAAATATTCTCAAAACATGTATTTGACAAATGACTAATATCTAGAAAATATAAAGAACTCCTATTACCCAATAATACAGCAACCCAACCAGTAAAAACTGGCAAAAGATTTAAAAAGACACTTTACAAAAAAAGATATACAAATAGCCAATAACCACATTAAAAAGCTGCTCAACATCATGGGTTATCAGGAAAATGCAAATGAAATTATAATGAGGCAGACTTTACTACATATTTACCAGATGGCTTAAATTAAAAAGCCTAACAATACCGAATGTTGGTAAGGTTGTTAAGTAACCAGAATTCTAATATACCGTTAGGAGGGATATAAAATGATACAACAGCTTTGGTAAAAATTCTGGCAGTTACTTACAAAACTAAACATATACCTATGTCCTAGCAATTCCATTTATGGCTATAAAACAAAGAGAAAAAAAATTATGTTCACCAAAAGATTTGTACAAGAATGTTTGGAGTAGGTTTATTTACATAAGTCAAAAATTGGAACTAATCCAGGTATCTATCAGCAGGGCAAAAAATAAACAAATGGTGGTATAGTCATATACTAGAATACTACTCAGCAATATAAAGAAATGAATTATTGATGTATTCAACAATAGGGATGAAGATTAAAATCATACTGCATAAGAGAACCCACAAGAGGATTTGTGCTATATAATTCCATTTATGTGAACTTCTAGAACAGAAAAGGAACATCCACAGTGAAAAAAATTAGAATAGTGATTGCTTCTTGAATCAGAAATAAGGGCTGGGATTGACTGGCATAGGATGTGAGGGAACTATCTGAGGTGATAGTAACGTTCCATGTCTTAACAGAGATTTGGGTTGCACAGGTATATCTATTTGCCAAAACTCAGCACATGTACACTTAAGGTTTGTGCATTTTATTGAACATAAATTTTACATTAAAAGAAAAAACTGTAAATAAATGGTAAGCATGCTAAAATATTTAGAGGAAAATAACTGATGACTGATTTTCTTTGAAATGCACCAAAGTTAAGATGGATTAATGGATGGAGAGAGAGATGTATGAATGGAAAGATTCCTGATAAAGGAAATACAGACATACCTTGTTTTACTGTGCTTCACTTTATTGTACTTCACAGATACTGCATTTTTTTCCAAATTGAAGATTTGTGGCAACCCTGCATCGAGCAAGTCTATTGGCACCATTTTTCCTACAGCATCTGCACACTTTGTATCTCTGTCACATTTTAGTAATTCTCTCAATATTTCAAATTTTTCATTATTATTATAATTGTTATAGTGATCTGTGATCAGTGAACTTTGTTACTACCATAATTGTTTTGGGGCACCATGAATCACACTCACATATGATGGTGAATTCAATAAATGTGTGTGTTCTGACTGCTCCACTGACTGGTGATTCCCTCATCTCTCTTTCCTCAGGCCTCCCTATTCCCTGAGACACAATGAGATTGAAAATAGGCTAATTAATAACCCTACAGTGACCTCTAAGTGTTCAAATGAAAGGAATAGTTGCATCTCTCTGTTTAAACCCAAAGCTAGAAAATGGTTAAGCTTAGTGAGCAAGGCATGAAGAAAGCCAAGACAGGCAGAACAATGGGCCTCTTGAACCAAAGAGCCAAGTTGTGAATGCAAAGGAAAAGTTCTGGAAGGAAATTAGATGTACTACTCTAGTGAACACATGAATAAGAAAGCTTAATGGCCTTATTGCTGATATGAATAAAGTTTTAATGGTTTGGGTAGAAAATGAAACCACTTATAACATTCCCCTAAGCCAAAGCTTAATCCGGAGCAAGGCCCTAAATTGCTTCAATTCTGTGAAGCCTGAGAGAGGGGAAGGAACTGCACAAGAAAAATCTGAAGTTATCAGAGGTTGATTCATGAGGTTCAAAGAAAGAAGTCATATTCACAATATAAAAGGGCAGGTATAGCGGGAAAAAAATTGTAATACTACATAAAGATAAATTGATAAAGTAGTGGCAGGGTCTGAGAGAAACTAACTGTTCATGAAAGGAAGAGTTGACTGATACAACAAACTTCACTGTTGTTCTGTTTTAAGAAATTTCCACGCACATGGAATTTCAGCAAGCCCCAGTATGATCAGTCAGCAACCATCAACATCAAGGTAAGACCCTCCAACAGCAAAAAATTTATGACTAAAGGCTCAGATGATCATTAGCATTTTTTGGTAATAAAGTGTTTTTAAATTAAGGTATATACAGTACATTGTTTCTTAGACCTACTATTAGACTACAGCATAGTCTAAGCATACCTTTTATATGCACTGGGAAACCAAAATATTCTTGTGCCTCACTTTATTGTGACATTGGCTTTATTGCAGTGATCTGAAACTGAACCCACAATATCTCTGAGGTATGCCTATACTTCTATAGTAAAATATTAATGGTACAAACTAAGTAATGGGTTTATGGGTGTTCACTGTTCAAGCCTTTCAACTTTTCTAAATGTTTTAAATTTTTCATGAAATGTTGGGGGAAATGAATGCATAAGATTTGTTGCTAATTTGATAAGAACTTGAAAATTATAAAAACTATTTCATCCTAAAATTTATTTTTAAGCCCTAGAATTTTATAACATTAAAATAGTCTGACCAATAATATAAGAATTTTGATAAGCATATTGAAGTTATTTGAGCCTAATCAATAATTAAGAGTAGACCAGAGACATTGAAATTAAGAACAAACTAACAGCAACCAGAGGGGAGATGGGAGGGGTAATGGGGAGAAAAGGGGGAAGGGTTGTCAGGAATATGTATAAAGGACACATGGACAAAACCAAAAGGGGGTAGGATAGAGGGTGGGAGGTGAGGATGGCTGCAGTGGGGAGTGGCAGGGGGGAAATGGAGACAACTGTACTTGAACAACAATAAAAGAGTAGAGCTTCAAGTGAAACAACTACTCTATGATTCTGAGACTCTTGACTTTTGCTCAAAACATTCTGCCAACATTTGCCATTAGCTCTTTCTGGAAACTGAAGCAAGAAATAAAAAATGTTCATTGTTCTTTTCCCAGGCTTTTTGGTTTTATTTGTTTGGGTTTTATTTGTTTTTATCTTTTTTATTTTTTAACAATTGCTGCATTGTTAAAAAAATCAAAGAATGAGGTATACACTATTAATGGCTTGGCATGTAGCCTGTTAGGATTTCTTCAAAGTATATACAATCCTTGAAATATTTATATAAATATACATGCACACATAACCTTTAGATTTTGGCATAAATAAGATCATATTATACAGACTCCTGAATTTTGTTTTATCTACAAAACAGCATGACATATATATGGTAGCTATTAGTGCCATTCACCAACATCTGGTTTCCCTTTTTCTCCTGAACATACAGATGGGGCCATGTGACCAGTACTCACCAATAAATTAAGAGAGCAAATGATATGTATTTCTTCCTAGTTAAGAATTTGTTGGGCTCAACCCTCCAAAGGTCTCTTCTTTCTCTGGCACAGTGATCAGTACTCAAGATAGCAGCTGTTTTGTCAGCTTTAGTTCCTGAGTGGCGAACTATGAACAAAATTCCCTCTGACAAGAACAATGGATACAGAGAGCAAGCAAGAAATAATCCTTTGTTGATTTAATTCCCTGAGATTTGGGAGTTGGCTGTAACTGCAGCATTACTTAGCCCATCCTGGCTACTACACTGAACATATCTTCAGGTATGCATACTTGGTATATCTCATTCTTCCTCATGGCTAAATACTACTGCCTTAAACTAATGCAACAGAATGCATCAAGCTATTCCCCTATTGTTGGGTATTTTTTTTTCCAAATTTTTGCTATGACAAAGTCTGGTGCAATAAATACTGCGTACACACAATCTATTACAGTCCATTTGTCAATTTTTTCTGAATATAAAATTTCTAAAAAGTGAAATTAACAAGTAAAATGGTTGAAGCATTTGACATAATGCTCCCAACTGCCCTCAAAATGCTGAACCAATTTAAATTTCTATCAGTAGAAAGTGAGAGTACCTGTTATCCTACATGCTCACCTGCAGTCATATTATTCTTTTAAAATGTTGCCAATATTCCATGAAGATTATACTTCATTTCATTGTTGTTTTAGCTTGTACCATTATTAGGCTTCTTTTCATAGGTGTAGAGTCTATTTGTACATCTTCCGAGAATTGTCTATTCCTGTCCTTAACCCAGTTTTGTCTGTTGATTTTATAGGTGTTTTTCATAAATCCCAAATGTTAATCCCCTGGTTCTTATATCAGTTGTAAATATTTTCTCTCAGTCTATCCCTCCCTTTTTTTTAAGTTTGTTTATGGTATCTTTTGTTATAGAGAAATATAATTTTTTCCTGTAGTCAATACAGTCAACTTTTCCTTTATGGTTTTTGGAAAACTGTGCCCTACCACAAAATAAAAGTGCATTCAATGTTTTCCAATCAGTTGTCACTAAAACCTTTATGAACAATCCATTCTTTCTCTACTGACTTGAAAAGTTCTATTTATATATATCTTACAATAAGTCCATTAAATGGGTCTTTTATGGACTTTATACTCTAGTTCACTGATATTTTTATTTATTCCTCTACTAGTACATTTTGATATTTTCAAATATCTACAAACTATATAAATTCTAGTATCTAAATCACGGTATTCTTCTTTTTCAACACTTCTCCATCACTTAATTTTCCTTGAGGAGCCTCAAAATCAATAAGCCAATTTCCCTTCCCCTAACCCATGGGATCAAACCAAATCTACCAACAGCAACACAAAAACACACATTGTAATTCTGATTGAATTGCTTCAAATCTAGACTAATTTGGACAGATTAAAATTTTCACAATAATATCTTCCCATTAAGAGATATAATAAACTTTTGAAATAGAATTCATTTTAGTCTTACACATTTCTTGTCCAGTTTATTCCTAGGTATTTCATGATTTTTTGTTGCTACAGTGAATATTGTAGCAACAATGAATATAGTGAATGTTGCTACATTCATACAGTGTAGCATACAGTGAATGTTGCTACAGTGAATAGTACCCTTCATTATATAACATTTATTTACAGGTTATTATTGCTTTCTATGTAGTTTTCTTGTATTTAGCTACTTTCCTGAATACTCTTAATAGTTCCAACCATTCTTAAATGAAGTCTTTTGGATTTTTAGATACACAATCATATTCAGGTTCTAATTTAAAAATCAGTCTTCAGTTCTATTTTGGGCCCTTTAATCAGTGATTCCTAAATACCTATTTCCACTATACCTAGGGGTAAGAAAATAATAGGATTTTACCGCTGGAAGGAACCCTATAATGACCTAATCCAAGGGTTACCTAGTCAAATACTTACTAGGGTATGCAGGTAAAATAACTGGGAGAAGGTATAAGACAATGAAGAATTGTAAAGACTAGGAAATGAAATGCAGAGAGCAGACTCTGTCTGAGTTAGGCAGCTGCCATTCACCCCCAACCGGTTGTTGCCATGGGGAAATGTAAGCCCAGTTTCCACTTTTCAAAAGGTGCCAAATATATAGATTTTTACATTGAAAATCCTAATTTTAAAAACATTAAACAAAAGCCAAACAAAATATAATTGCCAACTTTCAATCTAGGAACTTGAATCTAATCCAATAATTTCATATAAGGCAATTTAAACTCAAAAAGGGTGTTCTCAGATTGCCAAAGAAGCGAAGTTTAGGAGAGGGCTTTGTATTTTGTTTAACTGGTTGATGGGTCAGGTCAGTATCTTTAAAGTGCTAAAGCAGGCAAGTATTTTGTTTG
Organism: Carollia perspicillata; assembly: GCA_004027735.1. Taxonomy (NCBI): domain Eukaryota; kingdom Metazoa; phylum Chordata; class Mammalia; order Chiroptera; family Phyllostomidae; genus Carollia; species Carollia perspicillata. The sequence goes on from PVKM010004361.1 coordinate 14,021, forward strand.
GTTTGGTTACAAACAAGGAGTTTAGTCCCTAATACCAACATTTTATGTTCCCTGCTTGGCTCATCTTGGCCTAGATTTTCTACCATGGTAAATGAAAAGGGCACCTATTAATTCATCCTTCTGTATTTGGGGAAAGCCCTGCATTATGTTCCCCATTCTGCCACATGGAAGTCACAGCTTCATTTCCCAGCCTTCCTTGCAACTGGAAACATGCAGGTGATCCAGGCTTCACCAATCAAGGAAGCCTACATGAGACTTTAACTTAGAACAGGGGTGTCAAACTCATTTTCACCAGAGGCCACATCGGCCTCGCAGTTGCCTTCAAAGAGCTGAAATAATTTTAGGACTGTATAAATATAACTACTCCTTAACTGTTATGGAATTGAAATTATATTCAGCCCTTTGAAGGCAACCATGAGGCTGATGTGGCCCCCAGTGAAAATGAGTTTGACACCTCTGACTTGGAAAGAATTAACAGACAAAAAACAGCTAGGGTGGGCCATGTTTGGTGTCATAGGGGTCCAGCTTTCTGGGGTAGCAAAGGACATAAAGTTGCCAAAGCAGTGGTAGTGATGGTGGCACTAAAATTGAGTTCTTGGCAACAGTGCAAATGTAGCAATGAGTTGTGGGTAGTGCAGTGGTTAACAGAGGCCATTTTCTCATCAGACAAGTTCTACAGCCCCGTCTGGGCACTGTTCTTAGAATTTAGCTTCAAGCTTATTTCTCCAGCCCTTCCAAAGATACTGTGAACTACCCAGGATCCTTTTAATAAATTCCTTTTCTGCTTAACTAGCCAGAGATGATTCTGTTTTTTAAAATTAAGCTCTCACCAACACAAACGCCATCAGGCAGTGACAGAATCAAATCTAAGATATTGGTCTTTTTGATTCCCAAGTCAGCATTCTTTTTATGACATCATACTATTTATATTTAACACTTTTAGGAAGGTTCAAAATGTTATTTTAAAAATGTATGCTGAAGCTTCCATCTCATAGATATGCTATGAATACTGTCAAAGTGTCTATCTGGTTCTCAATGAGAACAGTTGTTTAAGTCCATTTGGAATTTTTTTCTCTTTGTTTTTGCTTTTGTTCATATAGATTCATAGACTAGTGGCTTCCTTAAACGATGTTAGACAGCTTACAACAAAAATACCAATAATAATGTACACAGTGTTGTTCAAAAAAAGATAGAGCAAAACCACATAAAAGAGATAATTGTCTTAGATAAGTAAGGATGAGATCATTATAATGTTCTAAGCAGTAAATTTACAATCTTCTTCCTTGAAGGAAAGGGCAGTAATAGAGTGAATTATATTAATGTTTCCCAACCTTGGTTTGGGAAATGATGTTTCTTTTCCACCTTCATGGCCTCCAAGTTTTTAAAGAGTTTCTTCCAACCTCATTCATTAAAGAATGTTTTCAATGACCTCATCATGGGAAAATACATAACTAATTGAAATACCAAAAACAGAACACAGATCCCTATTACTATTATTGGTGACACCACGTTGCAACTACTAATAAAGGGGTTTAATTTTCTACTGGGCACTATGTACTATAGTATGTTAAATAAGAACTTTGCATACATTATCAAATTTATTTATCACAACAGCTGGATGTAGTAGGTATTAATATCCTCATTTTACAGGTGAAAACATTGTTGAGTAACTTATTCAAGGCCAACCAAATGACAGCACTGAGATTTGGATTCAGGTCTGCAAGTCCAAAATCGGATCCATTTATGTTATGCTACCACCCTCAGGAAAAAAAAATTTGTTTTACATGACAGAAAATTTTCTCAAGGATCTAAATATTAAGACTTTATTACATGAATATTCACAGGAAACCTCCTGACTCTGCAGTGAATAATGGGAGTATGAGGAAGAACTGTGTAATAATTCACTACATTCACTGAGGCCTGAGACGTGATACTGGAGGTATCTGGGAAAGATACAAGGGTGAACTGGGCATGAACCCTGCCCTCTGAGAGGTCCACCCAGGTAGGGAGAAGAGGTGAACGCACAGTAAACCAAAATATACACAGGCTACATGAGGTGGTGTTATCTCTGCTGAGTAGGTCAAGGCTTGGGGAGGTAGAAAGAGGGAGGGACTGGACACATCTTCCCTGGCATGGGGCTCTCCCTGCTGCTACTGCCTGTGGTTCAGAGTCCAGGGCCCACATTGGGAGGCCTAGTCCTACCCATGTTCCCAATTGCCTAGCTGCCAAGCCTAGTCTCTGCCCTGATCCCTGCTGAAATCTTCTCATCAGGTATCTGAGGCTCTGAGAAAGAGTCTCTGCACTGCTGGGTAATAATCAACAGCTCTCATATAGGCCAATCTGACAGATCGTGAAAAAGTGGTCCAAGAAAAATAGGTACAGCCTAGAGGCAGAACTAGTGACCCCAACAAGACAGAAGAGAAACATTCCTTCCCCAAACTGCCTCCTTTTCCCTAGTCCCTACAATCCCTGGAGTCAATTTTCAGGCAAACATCTCAGGAAGGCCCACTTATTAATCCATTATCTACCCTGGCACCTTAGGCAAAGATAGTTTATTAGCTCCCACCCTCAAGGGTTCCCTGAAGAGGTGCAAATCTCAGAAGAAGAAAGATGCCTGGGCTTGGACCACTGCTCAGAGAAGCAGGTCCAGGCTCTGAGTCCCCAAGTGTCACTAAGGGTGCCAGATCTGTAAGCAAGGGAGAGTCAGAACCACAGAGGTAGAGCCTAGAGACCGCTATCCTGCCTGTCTGCCTACTCTACTATTTTAATGCCTGAATTTGTAAAGGGAATGTTTTACAAGTGTATTTATAAACCTACACTTTAAGTGGTTCAGAATGTCACTGCTTGGAATGGGCCTTAGAGACCATTATATAGACAAAAGAAAGAGGTGCAGGTAGGTAAAATGAGTTGCCCAGGTCACTTGGCTTGCGAGGCTGAGGCCTAGCTCTCCCAGATTCTCATACAGTCAGAGACAGATTGCCTTCCCCCAGTGCAAGGTAATCAATTATTTACTTGTTTACTGCAAACTGGAGACTGAATGATCCCTGAAAAATAGAATCATTCATTAAATTATTCAACAAACATCTATTGTACCTGGCAGGAGCCAATTGTGGAGGCAGAGAAGTAAACAAATAACTCAGCAGAAGCTACCAATGAATAGTAGATGAAAAGTATTCAACATGTTTGGCCAAACATAAGTATTCAATGAATGATGACTTCTACTAAAGCATTCTTCTAGCAAGATGGAAATAAGGAGAGAAGTATAGACAAGGGTTGGATTATGACTAAACCCACGTGAAACAGTGAAAGGATGGGATTTGCCCTAAAGACAATGAGGAGCAGAGGAATAACATGATCAGATTTTAGGAAGGTCACTCTAGCAAAACTTTGGAATATGAGAGTTAAGAAAAAGATATCAATTACAAAGCTCTCAAGAAAGTCCAAGTGAACAGTGATAAAAAGCTGACCTGCAACAGTGAAGCTGGGGATGGAGTGAAGTAGTTTAAGTAGCGCAATTTCAAGAGGTTGGGAGAGGCCGAGATAGGAGAGGAGAGACAAGGCAAGCCCTGGCTCAAGGGGAGAAATCTGGTGGTCTCTACCAAGACAGGGTCCCCAGTTACACCTTTATGAGAGAAGAAAATGAAGTCAATTCAGGGAAAGTTATTTTTGGATGCCTAAAGGACACCTAAAGAGTAGATGTCCTAAAGCAGCAGTCCCTAACCTTTTTGGCACCAGGGACCGGTTTCATGGAAGACAGCTTTTCCATGGACTGGGGTTGTGTAGGAGAGACTGGAGGCACAGTTCAGGCAGTAATGTGAGCATCATCCTTGGACCAAGAGGACTGGTGTTGGGAACCCCTGTCCTAGAGGCCTTTGTATTTTTAGTTCCATAGTTCAGGAGAAAGGTCGGAGCTTGAGGCACTAATCTAGGGAACTTGGCCTTCAGCAGCCAGCCAGAGCAGTTAGGCCAAGCCATTTAACAAGTGTTTACTAACATCCTACTATCAGCCAGTCACTGTGAAAAGTGATAATGCAAAAGCAAAAAATAAGAAAGAAAAGGTCCCTGACCTCAAAAATGCTACATTCTGGTGAGAATAGCCAGAGTATTAATACATACATATACAAATAAATAAAAGAAAAATATTATCTAGTAAAAGTGGCAAGCACAGAATTATAGGATGTGGTATGACACAGACTGGCTATGTTGTTCCTTTGCCTTTGCCCAGGGAAAAGCATGAGGAGCAAAAGAGAAGACTGAAGACCATGAACTAAGAACCCATAGTTGTGAGCCAACCAATAAGGTACAGTACTCAATACTGAGCATGTTATATGGAGATATCTAGTTTACACCCTCATGAAAAAAATTCCATCACCACCAAACTAAAATCCCTAAGAATAATTCTAGCAGTTTGTTATTACATTGAGGAACTATGTTATGTACTGAGCCCAGTGCTAGGTGGGTTAAAGTCCCTGCCCCTCAGAAAGTTCATATTCTAGTACAATAAGATGCACACAAGTACACACCACCAAGTACAGATATCTAAGTAAAGTAACTACAAGTTGTCATAAGAAAAATATAGATGACTTCTGATCAAGATGGCAGTGTAAGCAGGCACGGCTCTCTTCTTCACATAACCACATCAAAATTACAACTAAAATATAGAACAACCATCTCTCAGAATCAACAGAAATTGAGTTGAATGGAAATCTGACAACTATGGAGTTGAAGAAACCACATCCATCCAGACTGGTAGGAAGAACACAGACATGGAATGGGCTGGTCCAACATCCATGTATAGTGGATAAAATTCAGGTGGGATATCTCGGGAGCGAGGAGTCCCAGGCCCACATCAGGCCCCCCTGCCCAGGATTCCAGTGTCAGGGAGATAAGTTTCCATAATTTGTGGCTGCAAAAGCCAGTGAGGATTGAGTGAGTGGAAGGAATTTCTGGAGCCCCAAGTAATTCCTCTTAAAGAACCCACACATGGACTCACCTATTCAGACTCACTTTCTCTGAGCTCCAACACTGGGATAGTGGCTTGAGGGGCACCAGTGGTGGCAGGGGGAGGCGGAAATGTCTGGCAGCAAAGGCCATTGTCCCTTTTCTGGGCCCTCCATCCACAGAGCTGGCAGACTGGTTCCATATCTAAGATTCCATCAACCTGGCTAACACTGTTTGACCTGCCTTCGAGATCCCCAGAGACTCTGCCCCACCCAACTTATGGGCCCACCCAGGCTGCTTTTCCATATGAAGGCTGGACCTGGCTCATTCTTTACAACTTTCTAAATCCTCTCACATAAGCAACAGCTGGCCTCAGTGAGCCCCAAGCCCAGAACTAGCAACTAGATTCAGTTTGGCTTTGCCTGGAAATCTCCAAGCTCAGCACAAGTGGCAGCCATCTCAAACTGCTTTATAGCTCAGGAAGGGTGGCCCCAAGCAAAACACAGGTGGGGGCTGACCTTGGCCTGTACCACCCAGGAAAAGCCAGGGGCCACTGCACCTAATGGACAGCTACACACCATGTCGGAGCACCACCACCCTGCCTCTGCACAGCTGATCCTCCATGGAGGGCAGAGGTTGGTGGTCAGTGATCACCCACAATCCTTGAAGCTGCCTGGCCTGGGTAAGTCCTCCCATTGATTGGCCAACAGCAACCAAGTCTCAACTACAAGAGCAGGGTGTACTCAGCCCACAAGAAGGGCACACCTCGAGTACCCAGCTTGGGTGATAGTGGAGGCTGTGCCACTGGACTCTAAAGGACACCTACTACATTAGGTCACGCTACCAAGACAGGGAGTTACAGCAGCTCTACCTAATACATAGAAACAAACACAGGGAGGCTGTCAAAATGAGGAGACAAAGAAACATGGCCCAAATGAAAGAACAGATCAAAACTCAAAAAAAAAGAACTAAACAAAATGGAGATATGCAATCTATCAGATGCAGAGTTCAAAACATTGGTTATAAGGATGTTCAAGGAACTCAGTGAAGACCTTAACAGCATAAAATAGACCCAGTCAGAAATGAAGGATACACTAATTGAAATAAAGAACAATTTACAGGGAAAAAACAGTAGAGTGGATGAAGCCGAGAATCAAATCAATGATTTAGAACATAGGGGGGCAAAAAAACAAAAAGAACAAGAAGAAAAGAGAATCCAAAAAAATGACGATAGTGTAAGCAGCCTGTGGGACAACTTTATGCAATTCAGCATTCACTATATAGGGGTGCCAGAGGAAGAGAAAGAGCAAGAAATTGGTAATATATTTTAAAAAAATAAAAGAACAGTTCCCTAATTGATGAAGGAAATAGACTTGCAAGTCCAGGAAGCACAGAGAGTCCCAAACAAGATGGACACAAAGAGGCCCACCCCAAGATACATCATAATTAAGATGCCAAAGGTTAAAAATAAAGAGATGGGAGGGGGGTGTGGGAGAATGGATGAGAGGTGAGGGGATTAAGAAGTACAAATTGATAGTTACAGTATAGCCATGGGGATGTAAAGTACAGTATGGGAAAGGGAGTAGCCAAAGAACTTACACACATGGCCCATGGACATGAACAAGGGTGGGGGGATGGCCTGAGGGAGTGGGGATGTTGTGTGGAGTGGGGCAAAGGGGGAAAAATTGGGACAACTGTAATAGCATAATCAATAAAATATAATTTTATAAAAAACTAAGTGCCCACCAGTAAATTAGGGGGTCAGAAAACTGTGGCACATTTACATAATGGAATGCTACACAGCAGAAAGAAAGAACTCCTACCCTTTGTGACAGCATGGATGGAACTGGAGAATATGAACCTAAATAAAATAAACCAGGTGGAAAAAGGCAAATACCATATGATCTCACCTGTAAGTGCAATCTAATCAACACAACGAACAAGCGAGCAAAATAGAACCAGAGACAGGGACATAAACAACAAACTGACAGTGATCAGAGGGCACCAGGAAAAGGAATAACAGGGGAAAGAAGGGGAAGGGTCAAGTCAAGGAACATATATAAATGAACCATGGATAAGGACAATGGGGGAGGAAGACTGAGTGTGGAAGTTGGGGGGTGGGTAAGGCAGGGGAGAGTAATGGGGGGGGAATGGGGACAACAGTACTTGAACAACAGTAAAAAGTTTTAAAAAAACTAAAAAAAGAAATAAAGAAAAATATAAACAAGGGGCTAAGAATAAGTGAGTGATCCACTTTATGTAAAATAGTCAGCAAGTAAGTCCATGTAAGGAAGTGATATTTAAGCTGAGTCCTACAGTTTGTCATAAAAAGGATGGTAGTGTGGACATTCCAGGCAGAGGGGACTGCATGTGCAGAGGCTTAGAATCAGGAAACTGTTTGAGAAACTGAGTGACAGCCAGCAAGGCCAAAGGACAGGGCTGGATAAAAAAGGGTGACATTAGAAATATAAACAGAGAGTCACATCACTCAAGGCCCTCCCTGCCAGCTACAGTAAAATGTTTGGATCTTATTGTAAGAATGATGGCAAGCCACTGAAGGGATTTTCAAGTCAGGCATGACCTGATATGATTTTCATCTTAAGAAACTTCTGGACAGGGCCTAAAGATCATGAGGTGGTTACTTCTGACCATGCATGGCTTGAAGCCACCCTCCAATCACAGTGTGGTGGTCCTTTATTCCACAAGTAATTAGGGTCAGGCCTCCATCTGTGGAGCAACTTTTCCTGCTTGGATCTCCTGCCTGGCCTAAGTGCTTCCCCAAAAGCCCCATAAAATAACTAAAGTGTTTCCAATAGATTTTGCTAGAGTGTTGGGAGAATGGATGCTTTGGTAAAAGGACACAAAATAATAAAACAAAACCACTCCCTCATTTCTGATGGAAATTTTTCTCCTGCACTGCTTGCCATTAGTCCATGGCCTGAGCAATTGCCTTTGTTCTTTACTTGTCTCCTTTATTTTGTAAAAGGCCTTGAACATGTGTACTACTGTGAACAATAACAAAGAACTATAAATTCTTATTGATCCCAGAAGGCTGAAAATTATAAACAACAGAAATATGTCCTTTGAATGCTTTTCTCTGAAGAACATTTTAGAAAAACAAAAGAGCTTTGTTAAAACAACAAATGAGCTTTTGGGACAGTTGGGGCCTCATGGAGGGCTCAGGTCACTAGGTATTGATGCAAGAGGTGACTTTAGGCACAAAGTTGGAAAGACCTCCCTGCCACCTTCCTGTGGGCTCATTTCCTCATCTCTCAGCCCACATCTTGACTGCATGGAGCTGTTTCCTATACAGCTTTCAGCCACAACTGTTTTCAGGGGCCAGAATTCTCAGCCTAAAGAGAAAGTCCCCTTTGTCCTCCATCCATGATTTAATTTACATTCTTCTGTATGTTCCATTTACTTAGTTTTCAGGCAAAGAGAAGTCTCACAATTATACTAGACCCTGATTTTGAATTTCCCTGTTTCCTCTCTTTGGAAATTTGCCTAGGTCAGCCACTGGACAATCCCCTCAGAATTCAGCTTTATCCTGGAGAAATCTTTATTGTTCATGATTTCTTATAATATTTCTATAACTACTGTCATGTATTTTCCCTCAGTATCTATATTCTCATGTTTTTCAAAATACACAGATGTGTGTGAGCATATATATACACACAGTGATATACATATAAATCACTTTTTCCCTGATAATCAGTAAAGTTTCTACTATCTTTTCCAACTGGATTTCATTCCCAGGGACGTGACTCTCCTTCATTGCCCAGATTTCGAAGGAGTGTGGTTAGCTCCATTTTTTTCTGCCTTTCACACTCAGATACACCCTTCCTGGAATTCCCCTGATTCTTCAACACCATGATTCACAAGACAATGTGACCAACTGACTTTCTACATTTTTGTCTCTCTGTTCTCACCTATAAACTTCTTCAATATGCAAATGCATAAGAACTTACTAGAAGTGGGCCAAACTTAATTACAAAGTAATATAAATGCAAAGAATTGTCAACTTCTAAGAAAAAAGTATGTAGTATTAAGAAACATTAAGCATAATCTACCACATGATCTCACCTTTAACAGGAACCTAAACAACAAAACAATCATACAAGCAAAATATAACCAAAGACACTGAAATAGATAACAGGCTGACAGTGTCCAGAGGGCAGAGGGGAGGGAATTTCAGGGGAAAAAGGGGACTGGTTTACAGGAACAATATAAATGACACGAGGACAAAAACTAGGGGGGATGGAAGTGGGAGGGAGGGGGAGGACTGGGTGGGTGGGCTGGGATGGGAGTAAAAGACAGAAAACTGTACTTGAACAACAATTAAAAAATACATTTGTAAAAAAAGAATAATCTTTAGAGGAAAATAGATTATTGTTAGCAGAATATGGCTTACCTGAATGTATTATAATCCACTGTCTTTGTCAAGTTATAGTCAGCAGCCCTAAATATCTGCTTGATCTCTGTGGATTTTGATTTTTCATCTTTCAACTTTTGTAGGGCAAGTTCAAGGTTGCTAAAAGGATACTGGAGGCAGAGAGGGGAAGAAAGGAAAGATTATTTAAACATGCCTGACACATAGGGAGCCCATCTTCCTGATAGCCAGAAAAGAGACTTCACACTGTGAACCTAAAGTTAGCTGGGCATGTCTTTCCACAGAAATCAACACAAAGAAGACATGACTAGATTTTTTATCTCTTCAGTTAGGGCTTTAGGACTAGGAAAGACATTAGTATAAACCCAGATCTGAGAGAAATGGGCTAAAGGTATGACAGGCCACAGGAATCAGAAAACAGCATTTACTTCTGACTCTGCCTCCTCCCTTTAACATTTAAACATTGCTCTAGTATGTTGGAGACCCTAATGGAGAGGAAGGAGATTCAAAATTGGATAAGTGAACTCCCATTTTCTCCAGCTCTTTAAAGTGGGCCCCCAGAACTGTTAGTCACCATGCTATACAATGAGCAGAGCAAGGCCAAATGTTGAAGGTCCACACACACTGAAATCCCCTTACATTCCTTCTCCAGGCAGCCCCCAGGTTCTGTCCCCTACTCTGCAATTTGGTTTTTGACTCTAAAAATACTCCTTATTCAATTTAGTAAAACGTAAAATTGTAAACATTACACATAAGAACTAAAAAATCAGAAGACTAAATATGAAAATAACATGGATGGTAATTTAATATAAAGCCCCTCTTCTTCCACCAGGGAGTTTGGCACCTATTGTAGACCACATTCCCTCCTTCTTTTACACTTCCTTTCATCTATTTCCATGATAGTATCTATTAGCTCTTTTGAAAAGACTCCTCGGATAATATTAAAAGTGTATTTATTAATCTTTCTCTGCTTAGACTGTCCCTGTTAAGGGCAGTTTTTAAAATATGAAGTTTTTACTTGGGATGCTGATACTAGGTAATGTCTTACCCTGCTTTTAGCTTTCTGAAAGGACAAAAGCCCTTTATAACTTAAATTATACATATTTATTATTGTTATATATTCATTATTGTATGTTAACTGTAATTGAAAAATAAAAATTAAAAACATATATTCATGGTATGTGAGGGGGGACCCAAATAACCTGGAATTACCTTCTGGAGGGTGGGCCCCTTGTAGTTCAGGTTTCCCCTGGTAGGTGTGTTGGAACCCATCTGTACCAGTGTATCAGCTGGTGTTGTTGTGATAGGCTGCATTTGGCTTCAGTGAATATTTCTGAAGACTTTCAACACGTTTGCCCATTTCATGATAGGTGATTTAGGAGCATACCTTCCCACACTGCACTGAGTGTTCAGCAGTTTTTGACCAAAAAACAGCATGACCCTTGTGCTCTATCCTCCATATTCACCCAGTTCTGCCCTCAGCGACTTTATTTTTGTTTTCCCTGATGAAAAAAGTCCTCAAAGGGAAATGTTTTTTGCCAATGCAGAAGAAATGAAACAAAAAAAAAAGGCAAATGCACTAAAAGGCATTAAAAATGATGGGTTCAAAAACTATCTTGAGCAGTGGAAAAAATTTCTCAACAGGTGTATTGCATCAAATGGAGAGTACTTTGAAGGTGATTGAAGTTTAAACATGTAAGAATAAATTCGCAATTTTTCAAAGAAATTCTGGGGGTTTTTTGGTCCCCCCTTGTACAGCTGACCCTTGAAAAATGGGTTTGAAGTGCATGGGTCCACTTCTACATGGATTTTTTTCAATAAATACAATAAATAAATATATTTTCTCTTATGATTTTCTTAATAACATTCCTTTTCTTTAGCTTCCTTTATTATAAGAACATAGTATATAATTCATATACAAAATATGTTTATTGACTGTTACTGATTGGTAAGGCTTCCAGTCAGTATTAGGTTATTAGTTGTTAAGTTTTGGGGAGTCAAAAATTATATGTAGATTTTTTACTGTGGGGGGAGATCAGCACCCCTAACTCTTATGTTATTCAAGAGTCAACTGTATTTTATATAAGGGTGTAGACTTACCATATATCTGAATATTGAGCCCTAATTTACAATAGCTACTGTAAATTGTACACTGACTGAGCTGGCTATGTGCCACATAGAATTAAGCACTTTACACGCATTGTCACAACTAATCTTCACAGGAAGTCTATGAAAGAGATACTGTTGTTGCTACTCCCATTTCAAAGATGAGGATGGTGAAGCTCAGGGAAGTTACATGTCTAAAGCCCTTCAACTATTAAGTGTGGAGTCAGATTTTCCAGATAAGCCTGCTGGTCTTCAAAAATCTAACTGCCTTATTATTGAGCCTCTCACCTGAATTTAATGCTTTTGAAGAGACAGTGGTTTAAAGTTTAACAATAACCCAAATTTGTAACACTGCAAATGGAGAGAGGGTAATGGCATGGTGTGGCAGTCCTGGAGCATGCTGCCTAGGCCTACCATAAGAAAGACTGTGCAGAGAAGAGCATTGTCAGGTCATAGCCCTTACATGATGTACCTTCAAGATTGTTACAGTGTTCCTACCAAAGCCACACTCTCTCCAGGCTGTTCCCACCAATGACAGAGTAGGATGGGGGCACCAGAGCTGGGCCATCCTGACTGATGTGGGACTTCTGTGATGGGCAGTATTTGTTCTGGGCTACCTATTGGCTTGGCTGAGACTTTCTCAGAGCTCTGCTGCATTTGAGGATTTTTTAACTAACCCATCCTCCTTCCTTCCTTCTCCTTTCTCAGAGGTCAGATATCTGAAGGCTCTTCCCACCTACTCTTGTTTCCTCTCCCTTTATCCTTCATACATATTTCTTCCAATACAACTTTTACATGTCTAATTCCGTCTTGGCCTCTGCTTCTCAGAGGATCCAAACTAACATGGATGATGTGATATACACAGAGAAACTGATCTCAGCAACTTGTCCCTGGGAATTTTATATATAAATGAAACAAAGTTGGTACTGTATATATACAATTGGCACATAAGTATTATTTCTTAAGGCAGAGTTTTCAAATAAATTGTTTCTGGATAGAATTTTCAATATTAGGCAATGGTTCTTAAATATACATGTTGGTTTTGCATACCAAACTAGTCCACACTTAAAAATCAAGATTTTATCAACATGTTATTTTTATGAAAGAGCACTGCCTATTAATACTTTAGTAACCTTATCCATCTGCCATCAAATGAAAAACTCTTTGAGCTTGCTTTAGGCAATTTGTCCTTGAAGTCTTATTTAGCCCTCAGGTGGCTCCTGTTATGGGAGGTTGCAACCCCAGCAACTATTGGGTTCCCTAGGGGATTCTGTTTGTTCAGGTCTTGGCCTTCCCTGTAGGCTTGTGCCAATTAACTGGGACAGCACAGTGTGTGGCATCAGATTTTATTCCTTTCCTATAGTTGCTGGATTTCTTTCTGAAAACATTGTTGGCGTCAGCAGAAAACCCAGGAAACTTGATTCAACCCTGGGCCTGCCTCCTGCCTGTGCCTGGCATCTGTGATGCTGGGCAGCAACGGACCCAGCATGTAAACAGAGTAGACCAGGACCTGGCCTCTGTGACAGGACCTGTGGCCAAGTCACGCTGATCCATTATTCATGCCCACATGTGTGAATGCACAATGTAAAACTGGTGGCAAGATAAAGAAGAAAAGGCCTAGAGAAAGAAAAACACAGACTGCACCATGCTGACAGACAAGTCAAGAATTATACAAAGTAAATTCACCCTATCAGAATTCTCCTCCATGAATTTTAAGGTATACTCATCAGCATTGAGCAAAATAAATATGTAGCCATTCAAATTCACTTTGGCTCCAATATACAGCTCCTCAGGCTGGATATATTCTGAGAGTCCACTTTTAATGACTTCTTGTCTAGGCCTCTTAATACGCATTTTTTTCAAGAACAATCCACCAGTATATCCTACAGAAAAAGAGAAAAGTTAATGAGTAGGCTTTATGCTTAAAAGAACCATACAAGTTGCCTTTGGAGTTACTTTATGCTCAAACACAAACTATACAACTTATCTGTGAACCCACAGTGCCTATTATTCTCAGACTGAGGGGAAAAATTAAACCATGAGTGAAGAAATGAAGCTCCCTAGGTGATTGTATAAAGAAAAATGTGGTATGGTATTCCACCTCTTTCTTTCGTCTTTATACTCCCTTCCCAATCTAAACACTTAAATAAACATTTAGTAAGTTCCTGCTCTGTGCCCAGCAACTTAAGAATTAGGACATCAGAAAGACACTCATCTTTAGTACATGTTTAGTGCACTAGAATAAATCATGGGGATTTATTCATGCATCCTGCTACCCAGTTCCCCAGTACCAGGTAGAAAATTTGTCACTTGAGCTTATTTCCATCCATTTTCCCTAGATGATGTCTTACATCTATTCTGACATACAGATTAACTCTTCTTTTTCTACAGGCAAAATATCTTTGCTTCTTTTAGTAATGGCTCATGTTTCTTGCTTTCCAGAATTCTCACTATTTGATCTTCTCTCTTCTGGGCATTATTTGATTTTTTGACCTCTTGAAAAGCAGTGAGCAGAATTGAACATGGAACTCCAGTATCTTCTTAACTGAAATCTTTAAACTTATGAATAAAACCTGAGACCAGATGAGATTTCGGAATAAGCCTCATCACATTCCTCCTACCATATTCAGAAATCATAGGTGGTGGAAGACTAGGCTTTGGAAGCAAATAGAGCTGAGGTCCATCTTGGCTTTGTCACTTGCTTTATGATCTTTAGGAGTCATTTAACCTCTCTGAACCCCTCTGAATTCTCATTAATAAAAAGGGAATAAAATTTCTAGGGACATGAAAATGTACCTCTCAGATTGCCTACTGTGGGGAACATACTTGATGGAAGACCCCAGCCACTTCGTTCTGAACTGTATCCCTAGGTTGGTGCCGAGTTCTTGCTTCTAACAGACTGCTGTCAACAAATGACTAAACAAGGCAGAGATACAAGGCCCGTTTCTGCAAGACAGGTGCACCTCCAAGTACTGACTTTGGCTCTAGGGCTCCCAGTCAGCCTTACCAAATGAAACTTTCTTAGAATTTCTTGGTGGTGTTAGAATGTGGTCTAACACCACTTCCTTTCTTCTTTCCCTATGTCCTTTGCAAGAGTCAGACATGCACTGCAGTCTGATGGCTCACCCAAACCTCTTCTGGCTCCTTTCACATTTTCTTTCACCAGCATTTCCCATAATAAATCTCTTGCACATTTAATACCATCTTGGGGTTTGCCTCTTAGAGCACCTAAACTAACACAAAACTTAACCTCATAAAGTTCTTGTAAGGATAATAGTGGGTACTCAATCATGGCTACTATTATTACTAGTAAGCTTACAATTGACTATCAGCACCCTTTCTGTTTTATGTATGCTGCAATTGGCTTGGCCCCATTCTGCAATATCTTCCCCATTCTAGAAGTATAGAGTTTGTTTTTTAACCTTTAAGAGCATAATTTATATTCACCCCTATTTGATTTCATATTTTAAGATTTGATTCATTATTCAAATCATTGTGGAGCCTGACTTAATTAGACAAATTATTCATCATTCATTGGTGTGCTGACTGGCTCATATCAACTCATAAGGCTGCTTGTTCAATTTCAGTGATTTTTCAAGCCAGCTGTTAAACTACTGATTGCTTGAAACTGAAATTGGCCATGGCTGGGGTATTTACACCATGGAATTAGCAAATGGTACAAATTAGATCCTTTTAAAATTTTTTCAGAGAGCCTGTTAACCAGCACACCACTAATTACTCTTCCTAAATATGTGACTTCAGCACAGATAAAACTTTAAAACATTTTGGGAAAAAGAACACAGCCATGCAGCTCCATAAGTTAGTAAATCAAAATCATTGGCTCTCCTCAGCAGTGGCCACAGTATCAGGACACAGCAGAGGGGTATTCCATGGGCCTGGGTGCCAGAACCTTGGCAATAACCTCAACAGACAGGAAAACCAGAAAAAGATGGACTCTGAAGATTGTATTTGTTGCCCTGGTTGGTGTGCCTTAGTGGATTGAGAGCTGGCCAGAGGGTCACTGGTTTGATTCCTAGTTGAGGCACATGCCTGAGTTGCCAGCCAGGTCTCCATTTGGGGGCACTCAAGAGGCAACCACACACTGATGTTTCTCTCCCCCTTTCTCCCTCCCTTCCCCTCTGCCTAGAAATAAGAAAGAAAAGAAAAGAAAAGAAAAGAAAAGAAAAGAAAAGAAAAGAAAAGAAAAGAAAAGAAAAGAAAAGGAAAGAAAAGAAAAGAAAAGGAAAAGAAAGAAAAGAAAAGGAAAAGAAAAGAAAGGAAGGAAGGAAGTCTTTAAAAAAGATTGTATTTGTTAATCTGGGATTCTTGTCATATAATTTTCCAAAAAAAATCATAACCAGTACTATCAAGAATACAGATTTCCTCTTATCTTACTGTCTGTCAATGGAATTGGTGGTAGCCAGCCCTTAGATTCCACACAGGTGCCTTAGAGGCCACAGAAGAAGGGAATAGCAGCTAATAGTGTCCAAAAGGAGGCATCCCCAGTAACCCAGTCCCAAGTGTCCAAAAGGAGGCATCCCCAGTAACCCAGTCCCAAGCCAACCACATCTGTTCCCCTTTTATCATTTTATATGTTTGGGTTCTCATTCGGAGATCTTTGTAAAATAAATGTTAGTGGTTAAAAAAAAAAGCTACTCTCTTAGATCATCTAGTATATAAAATCAGATCATACTCCTTAAATTTCAAAGTGAAGAGAAAGATAATTGCTCTGAGGAAATTGCTATTAGAGGTATATCTCTTACCTGAATTCCTCTCTATGGGTTCAAACACTGAAATTGTGTTATTGCTGAGAACATATGAAATAACAAACAGCCTGTCCTCATCAGCACATTTGTCTGTAATCAGTTTTGCAAAGAACCGGAGTATATTGCTCATGTAGCCATAGCTAAATGGAAGAGAAATGAGGGTTACAGCATTATGTGAGTAATCTTCAACACATTACGTATGTAGAATAAAACCTGCAAAAAACATGCTATGGATTTTTAACTGAGTTATAACAGACATATAACATTATATTCATTTCAGGGGCACAAAACAATAATTTTATATTTGTATATAATATCCAATAATCACAATAAGTCTAGTTAACATCTGTCACCATGCATAGTTACAGACCTTTCTCTTGTGATGAGAACTTTTAAGATCTACTGTCTTAGTAACTTACTACTATATGATACAGTATTATTAACTATAGTCACTTGCTGTACATTACATCCCCATGATTTATTCTATAACTCAAGAGTTTGTACCTTTGCACCCACCCCACCCTGCCATGTGCTGTGGATTTAAGTTAGTAGGATAAACTCTCTGAAGTTGAAAAGTTCAACCACCTTCTCACTAAGGTTGTAAATTTATAAGTAGAGGAATTTTCTGAATTTATTAAAATATCACTTATTCTTTAGATGTCCGGGGTAACACATTGGGAAAATGTACCCAAAACAAATACCATAAACACACTACTCAAACCAGCAGCATTAAAAAGTTGTTCCCTACTTATGAGGCTAGTTAACAATTACAACAATCATGTCAGCAAGAACAACATCTAGCCCTCATTGCCTGAGCATGAGCACACCAGCAGATGTGCTCCTTAGGGACCTGAAGTCACCTCCCCATTTCACCTCCCACTTTCTCATGCCTATTCCTTTTATTTCTTCTATTCCCACATCCTCTCCTCCCTGAGTCATTCCCCCAGGTCTCCAGCATCCCCCAAGTCCCTTTAAGGGAAAAATTACCTTTTCCCTTTCAAATGCTATTATGAAATATTATTTCACTTATCACCCATCCTATAAGTAGCCACTACAAGTCTGTTTTCTGAGGACTAGGACTGCATCTTATTAGCTGCTATGTAATATAACAATTTATACCTTATGAGTACTCAATAAATGTTTGTAGAAAGTTACTACATCTATAGAATGGAATTTGCACTTACAATTCTACTCATGAAGAGAATAATCTAGTAAACTGAAGATGGAATCAAAATCTAGAATCAATGTTCCTAAAGCTGACTGTCTTATCATTGAAGAAATAAATTTATGGTGTGTCAGCAGAAGCATGTCTATGTATATCATATAGTGAAATGTAGAATACATAGCAAATCTTAAATCCGCGGGGAAGTCTTTCATAATCAAAATCATTACCTCAAGGAGGCATAGAGTAAAATAAACCATGTATTTTGTCACTTCCCTGTCACAACTCTAAGCAGGGAGGTTTCAAATTTTCCTATACTGAAATTCATTCTTTCCTTGTAGCCACAGTGATTAAAAAAACAAAAAGAAAAGAAAAACAAAAAAAGTTTCTGATTTGCAGAAGCAGAAGGTGCTTTTCTCTGTCCCTTTCTCAGACTGTCCAAGGAACCAGGACTGCAAAAGGATAGCACCAAGATTCCCAGTTTGAGGCCTCACGTGAAATGGAGAGTAGCATTTTAGAAGGCTATCCCCAGGACAGTCTGGACAAAACAGCCAGATCTCCATAGCTGTTTTCTTAGTTCCTAGTCTCCCAAGCTTCAGACAGATCTTGTACAGTACAGGGGATGGAACAGGCAGTTATAGCTTGCCAACCATCTTCTCTCGTACATAATTGAATTTGTAAGTAACAAATAGATTTGGAAACCCTTGCTTATGCTATATGACACTAGAAATGGGACTGTATCAATCTAAAAAAAGAAACCATCACTAAAGAAATCATCATCAAAATGAAGAGGGAACCAACTGTATAAAACAACATATCTGCCAATGATACATTGGACAAGAATTTAATCTCCAAAATATATAAAGAACTCTTTTAACTCAACACCAGGAAGACAAACAATCCAATTATAAAAATGGGCAAAGGCAATAAATACCATATGATCTCACCTGTAAGTGAAACCTAAACAAACAAAACAAACAAGAAAGCAAAAAAGAACTGGAGACATAGAAATAAAGAACAAACTTACAGTAACCAGATGGGAGAGGGACAACAGACAAAAGAAGGGGAAGAGTCATCAAGGAACATGTATAAAGGACCCATGGACAAAGACAATGGTGGGGGAGAAGACTGAATGTGGGAAGTTGGAGTGGGTAGGACAAGAGGAAAGTAATGGGGGAGATGGGGACAGCTGTAATTGAACAACAACAAAAAAATTTAAAAATGGGCAAAAGACCTGAATAGATACTTCTCCAAGGAGGACATACAAAGGGCCCAGAGACATATGAAAAGATGCCCAACATCACTATCTATCAGAGAGATGCACATTAAAACTATAATGAGATATCACCTCACACCTGTCAAAATGACCATCATTAATAAATCAACAAACAAGTGTTGGAGAGGATGTGGAGAAAAGAGAACCCTAGTGCACTGTTGGTAACCCAGATCAGTGCAGCCTCTGTGGAAAACAGTATGGAGTTTCCTCAAAAAAACTCTAAATGGAACTACCTTTTGATCCAGTGATTCCACTGCTGTGATTATACCCTAAGAATCCTGAAACACTAATTCAAAAGAACCTATGCACCCCTATGTTCATAGCAGCACAATTTACAATAGTCAAGTGCTGGAAGTAACCTAAGTGCCCTTCAGTAAATGAATGGATCACAAAACTATGGTACATATACACAACGGAATTCTATGCAGCAGAAAGAAAGAAGGAGCTCCTACCCTTTGTGACAGCATGGATGGAACTGGAGAATATTATGCTAAGGGAAATAAACTGGTCAGTGAAAGGCAAATACCATGTGATCTCACCTAAAAGAGGAATATAATGAACAAAATAAACTAACAAGCAAAACAGAACCAGAGGCATGGAAGCCTGGAAGAGGCCAACAGCAACCAGAAGGGAGGTGGGAGGGAGGTAATAGTGGAAAGAAGGGGAAGGGACTGGTCAAAGAACATGTATGAATGACCCATGGACATGGAAAACTGTGAGGAGATTGACTGTGGGAGTAGGGGGCAAAGGGGGAAAAATGGGACAACTGTAATATAGTAACAATAAACAATAAAAAATAAAGCCTTGGGTTATTCAAACTCATGTGTAAGTCTCCAGCTAAATGTACCTATTAATATGGAAACAAGGTCACTGTGTAGGAGGAGCTTGAGAGAAGTGCATTCCTGGCACAGAATGAAGAGTGGACAGAAAGAAACGAAATTAGACACATTTGTGCTTGTACTACCATCCTCTAGCCATAACAACAGGACAAGAACATGGAATATTGTCTATAGCCTGTGCTCTGTGGGCAAGTTGACCTGAAAGAGGCAGAAAGAGAGACTAAGGCAACTACCCACTAGGAACAGTTTTGCCCCAGGTTCCAGAAGAAACACCCTGAATCATGTTTCATTTTGTTTACTTACAAGAAAAATTCCTTCTCCTTTTACAATAGGGACATTCTTTCTGCCCTCCCCCTTCGGGTGGTTGCCCTTTAAAACAGCAGTTAGTGAAAAGTATCCATCAAAAAGCCTGCCCTGCAACCTTACCGTAAACACTGCTATCTATAAGGATTATGAGTTGGTACCCCTCTTATGTGATCAAAATCAGTGGTTCTCAAGCCCTGGTACCCATTAGAACCCCTGCAGGGCTGGTTAAACACAATACCAGCCACCCCCATGTGGGGTATGGCACAAGAATTAGCATTTCTAACAAGTGTGGGGGCCACATTTTGAGTAGCATAGATTCTAAAACTGAAAACTAAAACGCTAAAGTCCTCAAAAATAAAGGATTATTTCTTGAAATACAAAGGACTTCATATAATGGCAAAGGTACCCATTTAGACATTCTATATATCTCTTAATATAGTTGCACCATTTTTACAGTTATAGCTAAACTATTGTTCTCTCTACTTCAAAATTGTTCTACAACAGCATCTCACTACATTAATTTTATCGAATTCAGGATGCTGTCTCTTCTCCTTCTCCTAATCTAACTACATGTTCCCTGTATCATTTTTCTCTACAGGTTCGCCTGACCCTTTATTTCCCTTACACAGGACTTCAATGTTTTGCCAACATCCTCTTCAAACATCTGCAACACTTTCCTACCACTTTCCCCCAACTTCTTTCTCCAAGGCTTGCTCTCCCTAAAAAAGCAAAAAGGAGCTAAGGGCAGTGCCCACATTCTATATGTATGACTCCAGGGCACAATATTCCTCATATATATTAGGAATAATTTTGAAAGTATATTTTTCGAAATTACATTCAGCCATATGAGCATTCTATGGTTACTGAACTCAACCAAACCTCTCAAATTAAAACCACATTAAATGTAACAGAAAAACACATAGATACAGAGAACATTTTGATGATTACCAGATGGGAGGGGAGCTGGGGGGCAATGGGTGAAAAAGGTGAAGGAATTAAGAAGTACAAATTTCCATTTATAAAAACAACCAGGGGAATGTAAAGTACAGCATAGGAAATATAGTCAGTAATATTGGAATAGATATGTACAGTATCAGATAGTTACTGGACTTATCAGGGTGATCACGTGGTAAGTTATATAAATGTATAATAACTATGTTGTCCACCTGAAACTAATATAATATTGTATATTAACTATAATTTTAAAAAACCACCATATTAATTGCCAAATAATATTCTGAAAAACATTCTAAATCACTGACGTCTCTATGCCAGGGGTAGACAAACAACAGCCTATGGGCCAAATAAAACTGGCTACCTGTATTTATATGGCCTGTGAGCTAAGATGGTTTATACATTTTTAAATGGCTGAAAAAATCAAAATAATAATATTTTTAAAAGGTAAAAATTATATGATATTCAAATGCCAGTGTTCATAAACAAAGTTTTATTGGAACATAGCTATACATTTGTTTATAGACTGTCTGTGGCTACTTTCACACTGCAACTGCAGAGTTGAGTGGTTGTGATAGAGGCCATATGGCCTGCAAAGCCAAAAATATTTACTATCTGACCCTTTAAGAAAACGTTTGCTGATCTCTACTCTACACCATTTCCTAGGGACCATCATAAGGAAATATATATATAGAGAGAGAGAAAGGCGCACACGCATGTACGCTTGTGTGTGTGTGTGTGTGTATATAAAATAAAGATAGCTTAGCCATTTGGCTGATTATATGATTTTAGGTACTTCCAAATAACACTTATTAAGTTAACTGCTCAATGGCAAGAATTTGGAGAAAAGGGAACCCTCTTGTACTGCTGGTGCAGGCACTCTGGAAAACAATATAGAGGTTCCACAAAAAATTCAAAATAGAACTATCATATGATCCATAAATTTCACCTCTGGGTATGTATTTGAAGAAAATGAAATTATTGTCTCAAAGAGATATCTGCACCCCCATGTTCACTTTTGCATTGCTTACAATAGCCAACACTTCAAACAACCTAGGAGTACATTGACAGATAAATAGGTAAAAAAAATGTGATATGTCATACACACACACACACACACACACACACACACACAATGGAATGTTATTCAGCCATAAAAAAAGAAGGAAATCCTGCCATTTGCTATAACAATGATGAAACTCAGGGGGATAAATGGTAATAGAAAAAACACAACAAGAAAAAAATTTTTAAAGGATGAAACTTGAGGGCATTATGTTAAGTAGAATATGTCAGAAAAACAAATACTGTATGATCTCACTTATATGTGTGTGTAATCTAAAAAAAAAAAACTTATAGAAATAAATATCAGATTGGTGGTTGCCAAAGGCAGAGAATGGGAGGATGAAGGAATTAAATGAAGGTGACCAAAATTTCTAGTTATAAGGCAAAGAAGTTCTGGGGGTGTAATTAATATATAACATGATAAATATAGTTAACAATACTATATTGTACATTTAAAAGTGAGAGTAAATCTTACAGGTTTTTATCATAAGGAAAAAATATAACTTTGTGAGATGTTGAATATTAACTAATTTTATTGTGGTAATCATTTTTCAGTATATACATATAACAATTCATTATATTACACACTGTTATATGTGAATTATATCTCAGTAAAACTGGGGAAAATATAATAACCACTCAAATAAGAACCTGTTAATACTTGCATATTAATTGACTTCATTAAAAAGCTATCACAATGTGTCCCTAGACTTGAAATTAGATGAGCTGAGTGTCATCTGTGTCATCACAAGGACTATAAATATAAATCTTAAACACATTTGGGAAAGATCAGACCAAAATCATGGTTCCCTCAAGCACCTGTCATTTTCCATGAACTTCCAGAATTCTTCCACATTAGGATGAGGTATGGGCACAAGGCCTAGGGAAGGGCGAACAGATTCCACTTCAGAAGTAAAGCCAGTATAACGTGGAAAATTCCCTTCTATTTTTGGAGGAGATGGAGCCTTGCATGAAATTGAGGTAAAGTTGTCTAGAACAAAACAAAGGCAAATGAAACATCAATATTTTTTTTGCCCTGATTATGTCTGTTTTGAAAGGTTTGTTATGTTTTCAAAATGAACACGGAGAACTTTGTAGACTATTTTAAACTCTTTCAAACAAAACACAGCAAAATCCTGTGAGGGTAGGCTTCAATAATGTTTACAAAAACCACAGAACTCACTCAATAGACATCATTGGTTCAAAAGAAAGAAAAACTGTTTACGTCAAATAAGTAAACATTTATCTTTTGTCATCACATCCCATTTCAGAATATTTTTGTTCATCCTGCTTTTTCCAAAGATATGAAAATTCAAACTTAGAACTTTATATGACCCACTCCATATTTTTAAGCTGTAATTTAGATCTCTCCCATCTTTAGTTGACACTCGCTAATCAAATATTTTTTCTAACAGGACTGATTCCTGACTACTCTGCCTTTACCTTTTCCATTCACTGTTCTCTCCTCCTGTGCCCACTTTTTAAGACCTCTCCCATTCCCCCAACTCAACTCCAGGCCCTGGCCCTTCACTACTAGTTAAAAAACAAACACAAAACTTTTTGTCACCAACTACTGCTCCAGGTTGCTCTTGTTACTGCCCATGAAAAGACTGCAACTGTACTAAAGAGTGATGAAGCAAATAAATAAATACATCCATCCATCCATACATACATACATACATACATACATAACCAAAACCAAAACCAAAACCAAACAAAAAAAACTTTAAAAATAGCCAGTGCCTACTCTCACAAAAGGAGTGTTAAGTAATAATGTTGATTTTCTTTATTTACTTATCGTGTGTGAAGAAGAAGAGATATAAAGAGAGCTGGGCACAAATCTATAATAGCCTAGGAGCTTTAAGGTACTCATTTGTGAAGCTGCACAAACTCTGAGAAGTGTATTCTCCACAGCAAATGACACATTGATGTGATAGATCTAAATCACTTGTGTTTGTCCCACCAAAAATGTCAAAGAAGATGCCATGATAGTTCCTAAAACAAAACAAAGAAACAAAATAATACAACCCATGGAGTTTAATTTCTTCTTCCTCAAGCTTGAGTATCCATAGGTATTGACATTTGTAACCAAAGGAAATTCACATAAGCAATGATTTCCTTTTCCAATGTCAAAGTTCTAATAGATGGAAGAGTACAGGTTTAGCGCATACCTCTGTAATTGAAAATGGGCATCAATTTGTCATCCAGGGCAACCTAACCCTTAAAACTGAAGGATTTTTTAAAAGATTGATTAAAAGGTTAAGGGTTTGGGTCTACTTCTAACTCTAATTTGAAAATGTTTTCAAATTTCGTATTTCCTTAGACTTCCTAACAGACTGTGTGTGGACTCCCCTCAAGCATGATCCCCAAAAGAGTTACTGTTCTATCCTAACAGAAACTGCTCACAAAACACAATATCAAATATTTCTCACTGACTCAGTGAATGGGGGCGGCCAGACTACCCCCACAGAAGTGACTCATGAGCCTCTCTTATTGCTATCTTTGTGGCAAAGTGAAGCTTTGATAATAAAGAAAAAAGTTCAGATCTTGGAATCAGGCAGAATTACAGTAGACCCTATCATTACTAACTGTTACATGAAACACACCACCGACTAGTACCTTCATTTCAGGGAAAGGACCATAGAAATAAATGGCAGGGAGTGCTCTATGTGATTATTACAAAATTGGGGCATGATCAGTTTCTTCTGACAGGGGATGTATACATACAAATTCAAATATTAATTTGAGCAGTTTAACCAAAAGAGGACATAAATTAAATTGCAAAGTAATTAAGAATTCATTCAATACTTTCTCCTAAAATTACAGATTTCATAACACAGTGTTGTTTTCTCAACTACATAATTTTTGCAACAGATTTAACTTAACCAAAGAACCAATTTAGTGTTCCTCTGCACCCACAGTGCCATCTAGTGTATAAAAGTTTAGAACAGTTGCACTCCATCACACCTGACTGTTCTAATACCACATATGTCTTTTTGAATACTCTGACTTAAGATATCATTTCTCTAGGTAATTGCTTACTTCTTGATATTTTGTACCTGCCCTTGAATAAGTTTCCTGTCTTTGGTTTTCCATAAACTCAGCATCCGGCATTTTTCAGGTGTTACATAATATTTGGTGAATAAATAAAAATTATTTTTTTTTGTATAAAGCATCTTCCCAAATATCTTCTTAGACTGATACTCTGCTGGATCCTGGGAGATATCTCTTTCAAATAGTCTGATTCCTTTAATTCCAAGTGACTTGTAAAATATATGTTGAATGTCTATCTACAATTAACTAGATTCCAATAAATTTACAATGTGATATATTTTTCAAAGGAGTCTTAATGTTCATTCACAGTGATTTATCATTTGCCATCTCAGTTGGAAACAATGCTGGGAAAACCCTTCCATTATATCAAAGTTTATTTTGTATGTTCTAGTAACCCAGATATGGACCTAGGTTTAGGGAGGCCCAAAGCTTATATAATTTGAAGAAGAATACCCAATTATTAAGACAAAGAATACTCAATTAGTTAGACAAAATTAGGCCCAGGGCTTTGGATTGGGGCCCCTTCAAAGGGAGAAACCTAAAGCTTCAACTTTATTAACTTTATTAGTTTCAAGGTACCTCCGCCTCTTGTACCCAATACCCAGATCAAATGATTTCTTATGGGACATTCATTTTGGAGTCAAATGATTAGTGAATCACATAATTGTCTAACTCTAGGTAGAAAATACTTAGAAATCATCTAACCCTCAATCCCCTTCACTTCAATGGGGAGGAAAAAGGGGCAAAATTGTTCAATCTATTGAGGCCATGTGGTGAGACTAGAATTCCACCCCTGAGATTACACTCTCTTCTTGGATGCCCTGCTGCTTCTAGCACCAAGAGTTCAGAGATGGCTAGAAATGGCTCCACAGAATCAAAGATGCTTTAAGTTTATTGCTTATCCTTAATTTCAGTACAGTCTATTAAGTGTTGAAAGGCTATGGGAATTAATGGTTTTTTACTAGTTTGGTTGCCCCAGCCACTAAGAATTGATCATAAAAAGTCATATTATAGACAAAGAGAAGATAAACCAAAGGAAGGAATTCTAAATACAAACAGTGACATTCAATTCCCTGTCCCTTCAGTGAGAGAAACACCTGCTGGAGACCCTGGAGCCTTTTCCAACCTTCATGCTACAGGAAAGTCTGACAGGTCTCCATCTGGCAGTCCACATTCATCCACATTAAATAATGAAGGAGTGACATGTTACACCCTGGCAGGCAAGCCCTGGCCAGCAGGATGGCCAAGCTGCCTAGTGTCTGTGTTGGGAGTGGGGGAGTGTCACACTAGACTGTTTTGTAGAAGAATTCTATGGAATCACCTTCTCCTTAGAACCCTTAAATGCACACAAATATCTCATCTTTTTAGGAATCAGATTGGGCTTTACACAGGGGTAAAGATAGCTCTTGGATTTCTATCAAGTCTTCTGCTTCTATTGTACATAAACAGAAAGCTTACTCAAGCACCTTTCTTGGGACTGTGGCCAACTCCTTCTCTTAGTCTGTCTGCCATTTTTTCTTGCCAAATATGTTGTGGTATCATTAGTTAGGAGAGGATACTAAAGCTCAAAGATTGTACACTGTATTATAAATCTCTCCCTGGCTTCTTCTTAGGGAGGTCCCTAGCTGTGCTATTAGTAATTGTCAGCTACTTCCTGTGGCACTACAGAGTAGAGATACCAGGTATTCTACTGACCAAAATTACTGACAATGGAGGAAATATGACTACAATTATTGATGGGACTTTGTCCTGGTTTGGACATCGAGGGTACCAAAATATAATATAGAATTTGGTCAGTCTTACAAGTTTTAGAACCAGATGAATATAAAAAAACTAAAATGTCAAAAGTAACCATCTAAGTAACATTAAGTATATTAATTTAACTTTGCCAAAAAGACAGGAAAAGAAAATGTGAATACTATAAGAGTATTATTTATTCATCCTCTACCTACCCTGCATCATGGATATAATTTCTAGTCATTATTTACATTAAGTACACTGTTATTACTCAAGAAATGTTACGTAACAATAGTGTCTGCTAAATGGGATATTTTAACATATGTTATGAGAAATACAAAAAGTCAGCATGATTATAAAATGCATCATAATTTTGTTTAAATATATAATGCTCATGTTATATTAATTTTAAAGGCACAAACTAGTTTTTTACATAATACAGTAAGTCCATAGAGTGAACAAATAAATTAAGCACCGGGGTTCAACTGAAATGAACCACAGGGCATTTGAAACTGAGGACAGCTCAATTTGGAGTTCACGAGTGAACTCACTCTGTATCTCAAAGATCCCTGCAAACTTGCTAAGAGGCAATAAACCATGTCTCTCCAGCACTACATTTATTTTTCCAAATGCAATCTTTATAGTCTCAAAATCAAGCTGACAGACAAACATCAACCAAATGTTTAAGGGATCTTTATGTTTAAGGGATCATATAATGCTTTGGAACCCTCACCACATCCTTTATATTAAGGTAATCGGTCAGTACGACACAAGAATATGTTTTTAGAGAATCATTTTTTGTATTTTTTTCAAATTTTCAAGTCTACACTGGAGACTTGTTGATTCTAAACCGGCATATACATTTAGTAAAGACCAAGTTCTCCTCCCAGTGATCTAAAGGTCACTGGCAGCTTCTCAACAACAGCCACCACCTGCACATTCCTGGCTGCCTCTTGCCCACAGTTCCCAAAACAAATATACCCAACTGTGTCCACTACAGAGGATCAATCTTAGAGAATAAAATAAGAAAAGGCCACCAATATGACCCTATAAAGCTCACACATTTTGGCTAATCTAGAAGATGCAGTGGAACAAATCCCCTTAATGAACTAAAGAGTGAAATTGAAATTTTTTTTATTCCAACCCCTTGGTGCACTTGGTGTGCCTTCTCTCACAGTGTAAAGATTCCCAGGATGCCAGGGATACTACACAATAGAAACACCAAGACACATAGGAAGGCCTTGTCTTATTCTAGAGATGAAGTACGTTGTCTCTTAGGAAGTTATGGTTGCTTTTGGCTTCCACCTCATCCCTTGGGGGAGTGTGTTCATACAACTACTCCCAGATTCAGAGAGTACAGGAATAAGCATCCCCATCCCAGCTTCAAACCTCAATATAAGATGTTCACAACTCTCACCATCTCCATATAGCCTAGCACCAGGCAGGTACCTGGAGCCTAGGTAGAGGGTCCAGTAAGAGTACAGAGCTGGCTGACAGGTTTAACAAATGCAGGATTTGTTTTTCTGGCTTCACATCAGATCCTCCATCTGTTCTATGACTCTCATAACACTGTAACATGTTGTAGGTCTCTGCTCCCCTTCCAACCTAGAAACTCCTTACTCAACTCTGTAGTCACAGCATCTACTAAAATGATGTACACCTCATAGGTGTTTAAAAAATCACTGGTTTTCATTTTGAACTGAACTAATCTTAATGAATTTGAAATTTAGGAAGAGAGAATCCAGAAACCTGGTTGGGCCTCCCCTAAAAAGGCAGAGCAAACTGGCACAAGAGAATTCCCCAGAGAACTTGAATAATTAGATCCATTGTGATAAGCAAGAATTCAGTGAAAAGAAAAGCATTTAGATTTCCATTTAGATTGTTTGACCAAAACACTTACTCATATTGTAGTAAGGTAGAGTGCGATAAAGGAAAAACAGAAGCCTCTGGCATCAGGTAGACAAGTTCAAGTCTTGGCTCACCCTTTACTTGCCTTTGACAAGTTAGCCCCTCTTAAGCCTCAGTTTTTTTAACCTCTAAAGTAGAGATAATGAACTTATGCTTCTAGAATAGGAAGACATAAGATGACAAATGCCTGGCAGATAGCAAATGCTCAATAAATGGTAGCTATTATGAGCTTAGCATTTGAAACTTGAAAGTAAAATCTTAACCAGGGAACAAAAGATTCTAAGTTTTCAGTATTAGTTTCTAATTGACAGACGTATCACTTACCAATTCCATATTTAGTCTTATAATAAGTCTTTGTAAATTCATCACAGTCACAAAGGAGCACTTTCCTTCCCCACACATTGATGGTGGTTCCCACAGACAGGTCACTATCCTTGTAAAACTCCTGTTCTAATTTTCCTAGCTAATAAAAACAAAGGAACACAATGTTGGCACCACAGACACTGCAAAGACATAACCCTTCTAAAAGAAAAAAAGAAATTAAAAAAATACCCCAATTATATCATTTATAACCAAATTTAAAAAATCAACCCAAAAGACAACTAATTGATATTAACACTAAAACATTCTTTTAGCAAGGCAGTGCTACCCAACAGCAATGCAAGGCATATGTTGGCATATACAGTTAATATGTTCATTATTTAGAAACAGCAGTACAATGCATATATTTACATATTTGTTGATTTCACTCACTGTTAGTTTCACAAGAGAATATATAACTCATTTCACATTTCAAGTTCAAGGGATGTCATACTTAAAACAGTAATAAAACGTAAGGTTCCTCACCTTGTATTTATCCAACAGGTAGCCACGCACTGGGCTCAGTGTAAAGCCAGTATACACATTGAGAACTATTCGATCTGTTACCTCGCCTGGTTGATAGACTCCAGGTGGGCCATACTGGAAGACAAAACCAAAGCAAGATATGGTAGATGGCCTCTGAACTAAAAAATGATCCTGCTGAGGGGCTCAAGTGGGAAATATGCATTGTATGATTCTTCTCTGCCATCCACAGGAAGACAAGACACTTAATTTATCCACCTCTTCCTGTGGTTCCTCATCCCCTGTAGCTGGTTTATATTCTACCCACCCATCAAGGCCCTCTTAAAGCCCCATCTTTTCCCATGAACTCACCCATCCTTCTGGGCTGTTCCAAATCCAAAGCTCTATAGATCCTACCACAGGATTCAACCACTTTTTATGGTTCTCTAATTTCTTTATCAACAGTCATCTTTTCTTTTCACTCAACTATAAACCATGCCTTGCCTTCTTTTCTTTACTCTGCTTAGCACCCTGCCTGATCCTGAACTCAGGAGGCCTTTGTTGGCTCAGAGGCAATGTGACGAGGTGGCAAGAACAATAGAGAGTGGTCAGCCTCTAACAGAAACTGTGGCCTGGAGTAAGCTAGGACACTCCTCAGTTCTACATGCACTAGAGGTGGTCCAAGCAGTTGTGTCAGCTTCAGAAAATACCTTAACTAACTTACCAATAGACAGTGATCAGTTTATCACATACAGATGAGAAATCAGAATCATCTCTGATACATGTGACACAAAATATAAGCTCAAGTGTGTGAATTTATGATGTGTAGGCATAAGTAAGCCATGTAACATAGGAAAACAGTACATTTGGACACAACTTTCTCTTCACCACTTACTAGCTACAGGACTTGGGGCTAGGTATTCATCTTCAGTTCCATGTAGCTTCAGTTCCATCTGACTACAATAGTACTTATTTCTTGCTCTCTCAAAAGATGTTTAGATTGCCAGGGGAACACCAACTGCTACTGTATCTCTCCCCAACGAGAATGTAAGCTCCATGAAGTAAGACTTAATCCACTTTCTTTCTCACTGTAACCCCAGAGCTGACACACAGTTGACAATAAATATGTGTTAAATAAATGAACAAATGAAGCAGCTCATGTCAAGGCACATTGAAAAGGTTAGATCTGTCATTATTATTTTATATTCATTCTATTTTTCAAAGCCATTCTAAAAACAGGCTTCCTAGGTACCTCCTGACTACCTACTGTGCATACCACAGGGGTCCCTCTGAGACAAGAACTGCCTACCTTCACCACCACTACCACCACCACCATCACTAACCCTCCCAGCAACACTGCTGGCTGTGGGCTCAGAGAATCTGGGAGAGCCTCTTATGTAGACCACATAACCAGTGGTTGTTTGCACCAGAAATTAGTGGTACAGCAACCTCCTTAGTAGCATTAAGAATTAAGTTGAAAAATAGTTTATCCAAATAAGAAATAAAGCATAAGACAGAGCTGTGAAAAAGCCTTTATGTTTTTGCATCTTTGTATGTGTTTACAGGTCCTTAGACAATGTTTTTTACAATGTTATCTCATTTTATCTTCACAGTTACCTCAGGATAGAAGACTTATTAACTGCATTTTAAAGACAAGGATTTCCTCCCTAATTTCATTCTTGACCCATTCATTGTTTAATAGCATGCTATTCAATCTCCATGATTTTGAGTGTTTTGGGTTTTTTCCCTTGGGGTTGGTTTCTAGTTTCAGTCCCTGTGGTCAGAGAAAATGCTTGGTATGATTTCAATTTTCTTGAATTTGTTGAGGCTTGTTTTGTGTCCTATCATGTGGTCTATCTTTGAAAATGTTCCATGTGCATTTGAAAAGAATGTGTATTCAGCTTCTCTGGGATGAAGGACTCTCTCTACACATATCAGTTAAGTCCATTCACCTAGGGTGTTGTTCAATGCCAAATATCTTTGTTGATATTTTGTTTCGAAGACCTGTCCATTTTTGACAGTGGGGTGTTAAAATCGCCTACTATAATTGTGTTGCTGTCAATATCTTTCTTGAAGTCCTCTAAGATTTTCTTTATGTATTTGGGTGCTCCTACATTGGGTGCACATATATATAATGCTTATGTCTTCTTAGTGGATTTTGGGATGGGAGTAAAAGACAGAAAACTGTACTTGAACAACAATTAAAATTAAAAAGTAAAAATTAAGATAAGGAAATACACTTAGAAAGGTTAAGTGACTTGCTCAAGGTGACACAGATATTATATGCAGAACCACAATTCTAACCCAGGTCTTCTGTCTGTACTCAAGTTATATTAGCTGTCAAATAGCCATAAATATGTATAAAATAAGTCTGACAACTCTTTTTTAATAGCAAACAAAATGCAAAAGCTGTCACTGTTGCTAGTCAGTGGCTATTTGGTGACAGGTAGCTACTTTCAGAAGAATCACTTGTGTGTGTGTGTGTGTGTGTGTGTGTGTGTGTGTGTGTATTCACAACCCAGAGAAACAGCATGGGATCTCATCAGTAGGCTACAAAGGCAAGAGACCAGTTTTCCCATCCAAGACCATAAGCAATTCTTTTACTAAAGAGTCACTTACCTCCTTAAGACTGATTGTCAACTTAATATTGAATAGATAATTTCTTTTGCATTTGACTTTTTCCCTTTACTTGCCTTAAGCCCAGAATATCCCAACTCCAATTTGTTATATCCTCTGTATTACTTTCCAAAATTCATATTAATAGAGGACACAAAATAGGAGTTTTCTAAACATTTGCACTAATATATGGCAACTGTCATCACATAGTCATAACACACGACATTCCAGTGAGTGACTACAGTCTTTAAGCCAACAAGCAAATTTGAAAAGTGGTTCTGAGTCCACTGCTTGCTTACCTTGGGCAGCTTTCCCCTCCGGAGGAACCATGACACAGGAGTCCGACCTGAGTTGCGTGACAGCAATTCTTTGATTTCGATGGTATCATCACTCAGAAAGTAGTTCAAGATGAGTTGTCTACAGTCCCCAAACAATGAGGAGTCATCCCACAGGCAGAAGAAACGCAAAACCTTCCTATCATACTCAAGGAACTGTTTCAAGGTGTCAAAGGATTCATAGGGCCGTAAGGGCTGCATGCATTCTAGTACCTGAAAATAAAGAAAAGGTTAATAATAGTTGCAGTTTGGGTATAAGCACTTCTGGGCTGTAAGCAATCAAAAAACATAAATATATCTTTTCCAAAGACTATTCTGTGATACATATTTTTTAAATTTCAACTAACAATATCAATATATAACCAGTTTTGTCATTTATATGATATGATATATATGATATACATCATTTTATATATCACATATATCACATACATGATACATATCATATATATATCGTGTGTGTACACATATACGTGTGTGCGTGTGTATGAAACCAGTACATGTAACCAGTTTTAACCTTAAAAATACAATCAAATATTAGGAAGCTTTCATATTAAACATTTTAATGCCCTAAAATATATTTCTGTAATGTTTTTAAAACTGATTTTTCTCAAAGACTTAAAATTCTTGTTTAACAAAAGACAAAACCAATGTATAGTGACAGAAATTAGAACAGCAATTGCCCCTTGGTAGATGACTGACTGCAAAGGGAACAAGAGAATTTTCTAGAGTGATGGAAATATTCTTTCCTGATTTTCATGTTACTTACTGAATTGTATATATTTGTCGAAATTTGTTGATCTTCATGCTTAAAGATTTGCACATCAATGTTAATTACATCTCAACAAAAAATTGTCTTTTCAATGAAAATTCATATCTGTATATACTTCTTACTCATCCAAAGTTTTTTGTGAAGGTAAAAGTGAAGAAAAATATTCATGGCTTTATTTTGCTCAAAAGCTTCATATATTAGTCTCAGCTGGTGTGGCTTAGTGGATTGAGTGCTCACCTGCAAACCAAAGGGTTGCTGGTTCAATTCCCAGTCAGGGCATATGCCTGGGTTACAAGCCAGGTCCCCAGTGGGGGGCATGTGAGAGGCAACCACACATTGATGTTCCTCTCCCTCTCTTTCTCCTTCTCTTCCCCTCTAAGTATAAAGAAATAAAGTATTTTTTAAAAATAAGCTATAGATATTAGGATCTGAAAAGCCATGGAAACAGAAGCAGAGCAAATGGAGAACTTCCCAAATGGCACAAAACTACTGCCTGGGCTCTGTCCAACTGAGGAACCACTAGCACTGCAGTCTTCTTGGTTCTTGGTGTAACTCTTCTCTATTTGCATGTCTGCAGCCCTGTCTTGGAACAAAAGTTCCCCATTCTATCTGATATATCTAAATAGGATTGTTATATAAGAAAGTGATCATTGGCAAGGAAGATGTAGTCCTACATTAGCTTATGTAATCTGATGTGCAAATTCTCAAAATTTTGTACCTATCCAGGGCAGTCTAGGAGCAGACTTACCCCAAGAAAGGAGAGAGACATGATGGCCTTCCACAGGTTCTTCAGTCTTATCCTTGATATTTAAATGAAATTATGGGACCTCTATTTTCATTGATTGAAAAATATTTCTTCAAGCACTATAAGGCCTCTAAGAAATGTATTATTGATTACCCTCCATTAGGGATCTTTTCAGTTTAAGTTAAATTATTTAATTTTAACCTTATATTTCAATGCAGCAAACAGTGGAGAAGTAAAACCACTAAAGTCAACATAAAAGCCTCTTATTAAACTCTTAATTTCCACAGATTTCTATATTTATTGAAGAGTTTCTCCCTGAGGGGATAAATGCTAAAATGATTCTCCCAATCTGAAAGAAAATTACTTAAAACATTTCTTAGATGTTCTTGGTATTTATTCTCAATTCCTGACACAAAATATTTTTTCTTTATAAACCAGGGAAATTGCACAGTACTCTATGCATTTCATAAAATGCATCATCATTCACAATCACTACCATATAATACTAACTGCTAGTGAATGAGTGCAGTCATATGCAAAGAGTATTAATTTATATGGATACATTTATTTTAAGTTCTTTCCACTGGTTCTAAAGACTTTGTATTTATCTAGACTCTTTCATCTAGGGCATTTAGAAAAAATAAAAACAAACCCAAACTAGAAATGTCCTTGTACACAAATACACACAGGCATAATACCACAAGGATTTCACCTTAGATATTCCAGGATCAACAATATATATTTCTCAGGAGGAATATATGCTTGTAACATAAAAGAATAATTCTGCAGGGGTTAGAAGGTAGGAACAGATGAAGGATTCTTCATGTAGCTTTTAACAAGAGATCAAAGGAGAATTTCATTCTAAATTTTATATTCTCTTTCTGCAAGGAAGTGAATTAATTACAAATTTTAGAGACAATAAAAATGAGATTAAACTAATCTATAAGGACAGAAATGAGAACAGTGGTTAACCCTGGGTGGGGAGAGGGACTGATTAAAAAAAGCATGAGGGAACTTCCTGGGAAGATAGAAATGTTCTATACCTTGACATGAATGTGAGCTACATGGGTGTATGTATTTGTTAAGATTCATCTGAATGTATACTTAACTTCTGTGAATTTTACTGTGTATAACCATACTTCAATAAAAAGAAAAAAGGAAAACAAATGACAATAATGAAAATTAGGGTAAGAAGCAAGAAATCTGAGTTCAAGTCCCAGCAAGAAAACTGTCTAGGTACGTGACTCTCCACATGACACTTGCCCTTTTAGGTGTTCAGATTCTTTTATAAAACATAAAATTTGGGCTATGGGATTACTATAAAGAAACTTTAGAAATAAAACAATGATACAACTAACACTTATTATTTCCTCCCTATACTAATTGGGGTCAGAATTTCCTCTCATAATGGGGGAACATAGGAATTATGGCCCTCCTCACTCCTCCATAACATCTCTGTACCTGATAAGGGGAGCTGGGAGTCCTAAGGAAGAATGAAAAAGGTAAAAGGTGTACCCAAGACTTGGCTCAGTAAATCAGTAGTACAGAAACAAACATTTTCCCAGAGTTAGGCAACTAAAATTGGAAAAGATAAGCCAGGTAAGTGTGGGTGGAAACACTGTCAGTGACCACAAAGCCAATTATGGGCTCTCAAAAACTGTCCCATGTATGTGGCTCACTAAAGACTCCTACTGCCTGGAAGGGAGTCTCTCCATGGAAAGAAGTGTGGGCAGAGGCAGTGAGTGAGACTTTCTTGCACTGAGGACAACACCCAGCCTTCCTTCCATCCTATAGGAGAAGATAATCCTAGCAACTATAGCCCCCAAAATTCTTTTACATCAGACATACCAATACCCTCTATTGACTCTCTGAAGAGATTGATTCTCAAGACAAGAACTCATAGACATATCAACTTCTTACCTCTCTCCGAGTCTTCATGTAAGGATCTTCTGGACACTGGCTTGGGGGGTTTAATTTGACGCCTATGTTCTTCAAAAAGTTTTTTGTGAATGCATCACAGTCATAAATCTTGAATGTCCGGCCATAAAAGACAATGTCTATGCTGATATTGAAAGAATACACAGTATAAAACTGATCATCATCAGGAGGTGGGAGAGGAATCCGATGTCGCCGAATAACAGTCCCTGTGGCATGAAATAAAATACAATTTTTCATCATGCAGCTAACAAGGAAGAGGTCACAGCACATCTCAGTAACAGCCCCGAATACTTTCCCACAGCAGTAATCTGGGCAAAGGGCTGGTTGTTACAGGCAACCTTAGTATGTTCAAATCCTGAGGAAGCCAGAGGGAGCTAAGACTTCTGAGGTCCAGAGTTATTTGACCAGTCTTACATGTTATTAGAGCTGCCTAAGTGGTACTAGGGAAGTACTTTAATAAGCCACAAAGATTAGGTAGGATGGCAGAGGGGAGCACAGAGTGACTTAATGCACCAAAAACTGCTATCATACCTTTTCCCAGAACTACCATGGTCATTTTCACCTACTAGTACTCAATGTGAGCACACTAAAAAAAGGCACTAAAAGTTCACCATGGCAATGGCTCATGATGATGCCTTTTCTTTCCCAGCTTCTGGGTATCCCTTCAGGTCTTCTGTTCTAACCTATGAGAGGAGGAATGTGTGGGAGGTCTCTCATATGACAATGTGGAGGAAAGAAGACACAACAATATAGATGATGTGAGCACCAACCTTAAATAGCAGTTACTGGAAGAAATCCACATGAACTGAACTGGAAAGCAGTATGTAACTCCCACAATGATGGGTGTAGGGTTCATATCCTCACAACTTGAGGCTCTGCACCTGTGTGTCCTGTCATTCAAGGCTGAAGCCACTGAGGTTGATGTGACACCAGCAGTGTGATTAGTTCCCAGGCAGATCTTGTGACATATAAAAACTCTTACAGAAAAAATTTCTTTGTTTCTCTAATTAAGCATTTGGTATTATAAATAGGCAGGTTTTGAGATAGGGTGTTCTGCCTTTATTATCAAATCAAATGGAGTATAATATGTGCATATACTGTAATGCTAAAGTATGTTTGGTTTTGATGTACGACCAAATTCAGGTTTTCTGCTTCAAATTGCAAAGGTCTCTTTTAATTATGCTTCTCTTTCATCCTTTAGAAGAGCTTAAGAAATGGTGACATTTTGTAAAAATGATGCCCTTCCTATACACTTTTACAATATTTAATGTCAGTACTTCAGATTAAATCTTTGAAACATTTGCAGTGTTTTTAAGATGCCCCCAACCCCACCAATAAGGCTCCACAAGAATTAGACCCATGTATGTGTTGCTACAGCTTCCTGTACTTTCCTCTGTGGCAGATATGACTACACTATTTTAATTGCTTAGGCAGTTCTTGGTCTGAAACTTACTATAAGCAATAGTGAGAACAGGTTCTGTATTCCCTGAGGCAGTAGGGTATAACAGCAAATACTTTAGAGGAATCCTGCATAAATTCAAAACTTCCCAGCTCTTATACCAATACTTATATCAGACAACATAGACTTTAAAATAAAGGTTATAATAAGAGAAAAAGAAGGACGTTATATATAGGGATTAATCCAACACGAGGATATAAGACCTTTCTAAACATTTCTAAACATTTATGCACCTAACACAGGGATGCCTAAATATAATACCATATTTTGCCATGTATAATGCACACTTTTTTGCCCAAAATTTTTGAGGGAAAAATAAGGATGTGCATTATACATGGGAAGCACCAATTCCATATCTATATAACTGTTTTAATTCTTTATTTGTGCTTATACATTAAAAGTGTAACTCTAGAAAGCAATGATGAGATCCGTGTGCAAAATAATACCCTGGAATACAATAATCTGTTTTGCTTCTAAATATTAATTAATTAATTAATTTTTTCCCCCTGAAAGTCTGAGCCAAAAACATGGGTACACAATACATACAGCAAAATATGGTAAAGCAAAATCTTGATGGACATATCAGAGAGATAAACAGTTAATAATCAGAGTAGGAGATTTTAACACCCCATAGACATCAATAGATAGCTCTTCCAGACAGAAAACTAAGGAAACAGCCACTTTAAATAATACAATAAACCAGAAGGATTTAATTGATATTTTCAGAGCATTTTACCCCAAAGCAGCATAATATACGCTATTTTCAAGTGCACATGGGACATTTTCTAGAATAGACCACATGTGAGGCCACAAAACAAGACACAACCAATTTAAAAAGACTGAAATTATATCATGTATCTTCTCTGACCACAATATTATGAAACTAGAAATTAATTACAAGGAAAAGAACTGAAAAAAGTTCTCGCCAAGATGAAGGCATAGGTAGATATGCTCTGCCTCCTCACACAACCAAAAGAAGGAAACAACAAATTTAAAAACAAAAAACAACCAGAACTGCCAGAAAATCAAACTGTATGGAAGTCAGACAACCAAGCAATTAAAAAAGAAACATTCACCCAGACTGGTAGGAGGGGTGGAGATGTGCAGCCAGAGTGGAGAGGACACACAGCAAGGTGGTAGCTGGGACAAATTTAAATGTTCCAACATCTGAATCATAGGGGTGCCAGAGGGAGAAGAGGAAGAATAAGAAATTGAAAACTTATCTGAACAAATAATCAAGGAAAATTTCCCCAGTCTGGTGAAGGAAATAGACTTCTAGGAAGCTCAGAGAGTCCCAAAGAAGTTGGACCCAAGGAGGAACACA
>PVKM010004362.1:0-33872 GCA_004027735.1 Carollia perspicillata
GAGGTACAGTTGACAGACCACCTGTCTGAGGAGCTCTAGGTGCACTGCCCCTGCCTGTGAGGACTGCTGCCCTGCTTATCTTCTCTCTTCCCATCTCCAGGACTGCTTTTTTTACTCCCTGGTCTTTGACCCTGTGCAGAAGACACTTCTGGCTGATCAGGGTGAGATCCGAGTTGGGTGCAAATACCAAGCTGAAATCCCAGATCGCCTGGCAGAGGGTAAGCAGCAGGACAGACTGTGTAGCCACTGGGTTATCTAACATCAGAGTCCCTGTGAATCGCGTGCCTTGGAGTTGTATAGTGCAATCTGCGTGGCTCTGTGCTGTGACCCTGACAGAACGTGACCTCAGGAACCTGGGGGTGGGGGTCGGGGGGCAAGTGGGCACAGTTGGGAAGGAAGTCTGAGAGTGGAGGTGGCTGGCAGAATCCGGTCGGGAGACGGGAGGAGCAAGGTGCTGTCGCGAGCATCAACACGCTCACTGTTTTCCCTTCCCTGTCCCCGATGGGGCCACTGCCCATTCCCCAGGAGAATCTGATAACCGGAACCAACAGAAGATGGAGATGAAGGTCTGGGACCCAGACAACCCTCTCACAGACCGGCAGATTGATCAGTTTCTCGTGGTGGCCCGGTGAGGGGTGGGTGGATGGGGAAGATGGGCTGAGGGAGGTGTGGACATAGTTCTGAGTCCCATTCTAAGAGGTGGACGTCGCTATGTTTTTGGCATGGGTGTTGTCCTTTTTTCTCATCCGGCTTAGCTCCTCGGCCCACTTGTGCTTTCTTCTTTCCCTCCTGACTTCTCAACTTCTCTCTTAGAGCGGTGGGGACCTTCGCGAGAGCCCTAGACTGTAGCAGCTCCATTCGGCAGCCAAGCCTGCACATGAGCGCAGCCGCTGCCTCTCGAGATATCACTCTGGTGAGCAGAAGGTGGTGGGTGGTCAGGCAGGCTGGGCCTTGTGGGCAACTGAAGAGCCCGGGGACGGGAGAGGGGGTGTCATTGAGCTAATGGGTTCATTTAAAGAGCAGCAGGAGAACATGCTGAGGGTTCCAGGTCATCAGCTTCGTTTCCTGCCTGCCTTTTAGTTTCATGCAATGGATACATTGCAAAGGAACGGCTATGACCTGGCGAAGGCCATGTCGACCCTGGTGCCCCAGGGGGGGCCAGTGCTCTGCCGCGATGAGATGGAAGAATGGTCTGCCTCAGAGGCCATGCTATTTGAGGAGGCCCTGGAGAAGTACGGGAAGGATTTCAACGATATTCGCCAGGATTTTGTAAGTGGATCGGGCTAGGAGGAGTGGGGGAAGAGATGGCAGGTAAGGGAGCCAGGACCTGTGGCCAGATGCAAGCTCACCCTTATTCCCTCTGCCCTCCTTAGCTACCCTGGAAGTCACTTGCCAGCATAGTCCAGTTTTATTACATGTGGAAAACCACAGACCGCTATATTCAGCAGGTATGGTCCGGGCTGGGGAGGTTGGGCCAGAGGCCTCCTGCTGAGATGCTCTGACCCCTCTCTTTTCCTCCTTCCTGCAGAAGAGATTGAAAGCTGCTGAAGCAGACAGCAAACTGAAACAGGTCTACATCCCCACCTAGTAAGTGTGATGGGTCGGGGAGCCTAGCGTGTTTCCCTTTTCTTTCCCCAACCTGTGCTTTCTTCAGGGATTAAGGCTGGGCGGGAGGCAGGGCCAAATTATT
Source organism: Carollia perspicillata (assembly GCA_004027735.1). NCBI lineage: Eukaryota > Metazoa > Chordata > Mammalia > Chiroptera > Phyllostomidae > Carollia > Carollia perspicillata. The sequence continues at coordinate 1,691 of PVKM010004362.1, forward strand.
ACAGAGACGAGGTGGATATAGATTCTTTTCCTTGAATTCTTTTCTTTCCTCCTCCTTCCCACCCCTGTTAGCACGAAGCCAAACCCTAACCAGATCATCTCTGTGGGCTCAAAACCTGGCATGAATGGGGCCGGGTTCCAGAAGGGCCTGACTTGTGAGAGCTGCCACAGTGAGTTCCAGGGAAGGACAGGGATGCTAAGGGGGTGAGAGGTCCACTCCGACCCAGGAACCTGAGGGGCTCATGTGGCACATTGCCCCCCTGACCTCCACCTCCTCTCTGTGCTCCCACAGCCACACAGTCTGCTCAGTGGTATGCTTGGGGCCCACCCAACATGCAGTGCCGCCTCTGTGCTTCCTGTTGGATCTACTGGAAGAAGTATGGGGGACTGAAGACCCCAACCCAGCTTGAGGGGGCTGCTCGGGGCACCACAGTAAGGACCAGTGGGGGACAAGAAGAGGGGGAGAGCAGTAAGCATACGGATGTGAACTTAGGCGAAGGCCAGAACACCCAGCTCCATATGTGGTAATAGTATGACGTGTGTGGGAGGGCTGGGGTGGGGGAGGTGGTTTAGGAGCCAGGCGGGTCAGGAGAGCAGTAGACATCAGTCAGGAATAAATAGCCCTCTTCAGAGAATGGAAGAAAAATGGGAGTCTCAGTGTCTACCTACCTGTGTTTTTCCTTTTCTCTGTGTCCTTCTAGGAGCCACACTCGAGGGGTCATTTGTCCAGACCTGAAGCCCAAAGTCTCTCTCCCTATACGACCAGCGCCAACCGGGCCAAGCTGTTGGCTAAGAACAGGCAAACATTTCTGCTCCAGACCACCAAGCTGACCCGTCTTGCCAGGCGCATGTGCAGGGACCTGTTACAGCCGAGGAGGGCTGCCCGACGGCCCTATGCCCCTATCAATGCCAATGCCATCAAGGCAGAGTGTAAGAACAGGAGCGCCGGGGCTAGTGGCAGGTTTGGGGTTGCCCTGCCAGAGACGAGTGTTTCTCCGGATGTTTGATGGCAGTAGGGATAGTAGGCCACAGGGGTTGGTGAAGAAATTAGACGTGGCTGCTGGTCCCAGAAGAGGCCTGCATAGGTGAGCTCCTTCCCAAGCTTTCACCTTTGTCCTCCAGGCTCCATTAGACTTCCTAAGGCCGCCAAGACTCCACTGAAGATTCACCCTCTGGTGCGGCTGCCCCTGGCAACTATCGTCAAAGATCTGGGTATGGGATGGGGAACCAGCTGCGGATACAGGGTGGGTGTGGGATGGGAACCAGTTCAGGTGGCGTTAGGCTTTCAGTCCTTTTACTGTCAAAGCCTTTTTCCCCCTGCTTTCTTCTTTCCCATTCAGCCCTTAGAGATTCAGTCTAACAAACTGTCCTCTTGTAGGTTAACCATGTCTTCTCATGAGCTATCCAGTATGGCCATACTGATTTAACTCCTGTGTGATTCTGAAATACTGGTTAAGTTTTTGGGGAGTCAAAGGCTATATGGGGATTTTTTACTGTGTGGGGGAGTTGGTGCCCCTAAGCCCCACATTGTTCAAGGGTCAACTGTGTTGGTAATAGCTTGTCAGACCTGTCCGCCATCACTGCTCTTGGGGATGCCATGGGAAACTGCATAGAGAAAAGAACGTATGACAGTTCTTTAAGTTTTCTTTTCTTTTTTTACATGGCAGTGGCCCAGGCACCTCTGAAACCAAAAACACCTCGGGGTACCAAGACACCAATCAACAGAAACCAGCTGACCCAGAACCGGGGGCTGGGGAGCATTATGGTGAAACGGGCCTATGAGACTGTGAGTGGACAGGCTGGAGTGGGCCACGCTGAGTTGGGTGGGCTTTGATGTCTGATAAGAGTCTGAGAGAGTCCCCTCTGATGGTGTTGCCTGACCCTCTTCCAGATGGCAGGGGCAGGGGTTCCCTTCTCTGCCAATGGAAGACCTTTGGCCTCAGGGATTCGCTCAAGCTCACAGCCGGCAGCCAAGCGTCAGAAACTAAACCCAGCCGATGCCCCCAATCCTGTGGTGTTCGTGGCCACAAAAGATACCAGGTAGGGAGCCCACCCTGGGAGGTGCTGAAAGGTTGGCAGTCTAGGTTGGCAGGCATGGGAAAGAGTGTCTGAGGAAGACCAGCTCCAGGAAGACTGGGTGCAGAGTGGGGGTGCCAGAAAAGAGCGCGTCAGACAAATTGCAGTGTGGTCTGTGGGGTTTCAACTTGAGGGTCTTAGCCTCCTTGATCCTTCTCTTCTCTTCCTGGCAGGGCCCTGCGGAAGGCTCTGACCCATCTGGAAATGCGGCGTGCTGCCCGCAGGCCCAACTTGCCCCTGAAGGTGAAGCCACCGCTGATTGCAGTGAGGCCCCCAGTCTCGCTGCCTGCACCCTCACACCCTGCCAGCACCAACGAGCCCATTGTCCTGGAGGACTGAGCATCTGTGGGGAAGGGAGGTGGGCTGACAGCTAGAGGGTGGGTGGGTGCCCAGGTAACCCAAGTTCCCTTCCCTCTGGTATCCAAGGGAGTGAGGGAGGGAGCAAGTGTGTCCTCGGAGGGGTTGCCCTCTGGTGTTACCGCTTCAAGGCTTGCCCCTTTCCTGTCCTCTCCACGCCTGGTGATGGAAGGCTGACCGCAGGAACTTGGCCCATTGTGGAAACCTAGCCTGTTTTGGGGGGCAGGACCCACACTTGTCGTGGACAGTTTTAGGGGGAGGGTTTTTTAATTTTTTAAAAATTTTGCCTCCCTTTGTGAAAGGGGATGGGGGAGGGGAAGATACCAGGTGGCAGCCCCTGGTTGGGGGCGGGGGGCGTGCACTGCCATGGCTGCCATGTCTGTTTTTGTTTTTGTTTCCTAATTGGGGGTTTCTCTTCCTGTCCGGTGTCCGGACTTTCCTAAATAGTTCGAGGCCCCTAAGCTGGCATCCACGTCAGCCCACGCTCGCTCTTTCCTTCCCTTCCCTGGTCCCCTCCGCCTTTTGTACGCCGATTCTCAGAAATAAAGATCTTTTGTCCATTTTTTAAACCTTGGATTCTGTAATTGGTTCTTATAGTAACAAATAAAAAGCTGTTTTCTTCAGCTTCTCCTGGCTCAGCTGTTCTCTGCCATGGGTGTGTGTGTTGGCGGGGAGTATCTTCAATTAGGAAAATAAAAGGAAAAAAGAACAATAAAAAAAAGGCTCAGCTGGGCTTGCCCTGGGAACAGTTTTAGGAGGTGGGCAGTCTGGACAGGTGGCCCGCTCCAGCTAGCTTTCTTGTGGCACCCAGACTGCTCCCCAGCTCCCAGTGTCGCACCCAACCTGCTCCCCAGCTTTTTGTGTTGCTGGAGCTCCATCGTGAGATTTATTCAAAGCAGTTGGGTTGAGTGAGTTCTCTGGATGGAACTCCTCTATAGGAGAGGCGTGTGTGTGTGCAAAGGTGCTTTTCCCTCTTTCCCAACTCAACAGCCCTCCCTTTTACTTACGGAATTCTGGGAGTTGCTAGAGGCCAGGGCAAGACACAGCCCACCTTGGAGGGGGTCTTACCACTGCTTCTGGTATATTTGCACAGAGTACTGCTTCCTGGGTCCCCAAGTCTAGCCTCGGCAACTGTTAATATCAGGGTCCACTCTGGTACTGTTTCCTGCCTTTTCAGGTTTGAGAGGCAGGCATCTGAGGTAGGCCCAATGGAAGCATGTGTCAGCTGATGGTGCCAATTCAATACCAATAGGAGCCCCCAATTTAACTGGCCCAGCCTCTCTGTAGCTACACAGCTTTGTGCTGCTGCTACTGCTGTCTTCCAAGACATCTTCAACAGCCAAGCTCAGCCAGGCAAACCCACCTTTCAGAGTGCACTCTCAGGGCCACAGGGGAGTTGACTTCTACAGATCCAAGTCCCTGCTCCTGGTTCCTGGTTGGTCTGTCCTCATGCAAATGAGGGCTCCAAATTTTCGCAATTCGATTGGTCCAAAAGGTATTGTCCTGATTGGTCAGGAACCCTTATAAGGGCTGCCTCAGATGGCAGGAACACGGTGCAGGCAGGTCTGTGCAGGGTTCTTGTGAAGTTCAGTTTACATGAGAAACCCCTATTTACATTACATGAGAAATAGCTATTACATGAGAAATAGCTGTTAAGCTCTTTTTGAAAATTTGAACGCACTTAGCCACCAGGAGCCCTTTTTAATAGGCATCTTCTTTCTCAGGGTGGTTACACATCTCAGGAGATCAAGAAGTCTATTAGGTGCTCCCTGGGCTTTCTTTTAAAGACAGGGAACAGCCTCAGCAGTTGTGACTTGCTCAAGGTTACAGACCTTGAGAAGTCTGCCTCAGGTCCAGTGCTCTTTCCACAGTCCACAGCTATGAGCTGATGGCTGCAGCAAGAGCTGCTTAGCTCATGTGACAGTCCTCTATCTCATGGTCCCTGTCCCTAGAGCCTCCCCAGGTCCCCCACTGTCTTTGTTCTGAGCTTACATTTGCAGTGTCAGGGATAAACTAACCACTCTACTAGTCTAGAGGAAAGCAGGGCTTTCCCCTCCAGTGTCTTTTACTCAGTTGCTACCATACTAGGGCCCGTTGCATGCCTTGAAGCGGGCTGGTGGCTCTGGCTCTTCGTGAGTGCAGCCCACTATCCGGGAAAGAAAGCCGGAATCATCCTACTGCACCGTTCTGGCTGTGGCTCCTTGGAGTCCAGAAGGTGACGGGTTGGGCAGAGCTCCCCAACCAGGGCTAGGAAGCTGTCGCAGAACACCATTTGCGGGGTACGACGGAGGGCAGAGAGAGTAACAACAGCACTGCGGTTGGGAGTCCAGGGACAGCCCTGGGCTTCGTGGAGACTGCCCATTCTCTGGCTTATTTCCCCAGGTAAATATGGGGTTGCGGATACGGCCGCGCGGGTCTCTGTCCACTGCCCCGTAAAGCACTGCACAACCCGCCCAGGACCACCAGCAAGGCAACAGCTGGCTGTCAACCCCGCGCCCGTCAGTGTCTGTTATGAATATTCACGATCCTTTGGGCCAATCAGCACCTGGACAGCTCAGAGCACACCAATAGGCTTACCGCATGCAGATAAGAATCGTGGATGGGCAAGCTCTTCCTAAACTCCAAACACATAAAGCCTTAATACCCGCTGGAAACGGAACCCTGAGTGGAAGGAACTTGGTTTCCGGAGGAGTGTGCCTGCAGAGTAGCCGCCTTACGTCACTTCCTATTGTACTGGCGGAAGTTGCTTCCGAGTACCTCACGATTTGGAAGGCTGAGTTCCGCTGGTGGCAGGAGTGGGTGCATTTGTTCGGTACCGGGGAGTCGCGATGGCGGCGGTGGATTCGGATGTCGAATCGCTGCCGCGTGGGGCTTTCCGCTGCTGCCTCTGCCACGTCACTACTGCCAACCGTAAGCGGTGGCTAGTGAGGAGGGGTGGTTGTGGGCTTTCGTCTTTGGATCCTAGAGAAAGTTAGGGTTACAGGTTATAGTTCTTGCGAAGTGGGTAGAGGTGGAGTCACCTCCGTTTTCACTCCGCTCATCCCAAGGTATTAGAGAGTGGGGAAAGTCTCACCACCTTACATCCTCCTTTTCAGTATCCGAAATCTCCACGACGAAAGTTTCGTCTTTGTATTCTCCCTTTAACCACCATCTGTTGGACATCCCTGTTGTGCCTGGTACTTCGCTGGCCTCTGCTGTGAGAGGGGATTCGGAAAATGAAGGAGCTCACGATCTAAAGATGGAGGCAATTTTAGTGCTCTATAGACATTTTGGGGAGTTGTGGGGGTCAAAGAGAAGGTAGTAATTAAGTGAGGGAAGCCCAACAGAGGCAAAGATGGGTGAAGTACCATGGTGTACGGAACCGGAAGGTGGGTTTGGAAAAGTTGACAAGGTGCTTATATGACAGCACACGGGCTTCAATGAAACCTCCGTTTTCACTTCGGAGTCTGGAATCACGATATTACCTAAACGGGGTTTTCCTTTTTTTTTTTCTCCCAAAAGAAGAAATTGGCTTATTTAGTCAGTAAGCATTTATTCATAGTCCTTTTTTCCCCTTTATGAATGGCTCTACTGCTATGTCCAGTAGGGCCAGCCAGAAATCCGGGGGCGTCTTCCCTGGCCCCACCTAGGCATTGATGACATGAAGCGGCCTTCTAAAAATGTAATAGAAATAATGGCAACTAAACTTTGTCCTCATTCACCATGTACCTACCTCTCTCTGCCGAGTGCTATATATGAACTATATCTATTTGTTATGTACTATTATTATCTCACTTTTATATCTGAGGAAACTGATGCAAGAGAGGTTAAGTAAGTTGCCCATGATCTCGGCTTGATAGAGCTGGGATTTGAACATGGACAGTGTGGCTTCATATCTTGCATTTGTAATCTTATTTTTATTTAAAAATTTTTTATTGATTTTTAGAGGAAGGGAGGGAGAAAGAGAAACATCAATTCGTTATTCCACTTATTTATGTATTCACTGGTTGTCTTTTTAATTTTTATCTTTTTAAAATTTTATTTATTTTTGGAGAGAGGGGAAGGGAGAGAGAAAGGGAGGGGAGAAACACTGCTATGTGAGAGAAACTCTCATTGGCTGCCTCTTGCACATCCCCAACTGGGGACCTGGCTGGCAACCCAGGCATGTGTCCTGACCAGGAATGTAACTGGTGACCTTTCAGTTCACAGGCCGGTACTCAACCATTGAGCCACACCAGTCAGGGCTGATTCTTTTAAAAAAATATATTTTATTTGTTTTTAGAGAGAGAGGAAGGGAAAGGGAAAGAGAGCAAGAGAAACCTCTATGTGAGAGAGGAACATCAATTGATTATGCACCCTGACTGAGGACTGAACCCGCAACCTAGGCGTGTGCTCTGATGGGGAATCAAACTGGAGACCCTTCACTTTGCAGGATGACGCCCAACCAACTGAGCCACACCGGTTAGGGCCATTGGCTGATTCTTTATGTGCCCTGACCTGGGATCAAACCCTCAGCCTTGGCATATTGGGATGATGCTTCACTTGTAATCTTTATACCATACTCAGAGATGACCCATAGGGCCTGATATATTTAGTTCTGTATACGATTTGGATAAGTTACCTGTTAATTTTGGTTCAATTTGTAGGTGTTGCTCTTCCTAGCACTTCTAGGTGGTTTAAGAAATACTTGTAGTCAGTTTTCCTAGGAACCACTTGGAATGCACTACATGTAAAGACAGATGGACGAGAGAGGAAGGCGCAAGGAGCCAGGACTTTGTTTATTCAAAGTTCACTCTTTCTGTGGCTTCCAAGTAGGATTTAGGATGCAGAGAACAAAATTAGGGGCAAGTACGTGGAAGAGTGATTTGGATATTTTTGTTTCACGTTTGCCTTTGCAGGACCCAGCCTAGATGCCCACTTGGGAGGCCGGAAGCACCGGCATCTGGTCGAACTACGAGCTGCCCGAAAGGCCCAGGGACTTCGAAGTGTGTTTGTCAGTGGCTTTCCCCGGAATGTGGATTCTACTCAGCTCTCTGAGTACTTCCAGGCATTTGGACCTGTGGCCAGTGTCGTCATGGATAAGGACAAGGTAGAGTGAATGGCTCTGAGGGGAAATAATGAGTCACATGTGTAACATACCAAAATAAGTGAGAGAGAGAAGGCAGGAGTGTGTTTCGGCTGGTTCCTGTTGTGGCTGGTGCATGGTGGACACCGGAGCACTTGAGCTAACTGGCTTTGTGAATACCACCCAACTTGAGTTTTCTCAGTTCACCAGCGCTAGTCACTGGGGCACTTGTAGTTCACTTACTTATTCGGCCAGTCTTTTATTAGCTGTTTATTTATTTATTTATTAAAACTTAAAATTAAAAAAAAATTTTTTTTGATTCTAGAGAGAGAGGAAGGGAGAGAGAGAAACATCACTTTGTCCCACTTATTTATGCAGTCATTAGTTGTTCCTTATATGTGCCCTGATGAGGGATCTAACCTGCCACCTTGGCATATTGGGATGCTCTAACTGGCTGAACTAGCCAGCCAGGGCCTGCCGAGTATTTATTAACTGCTGACTGTACTAGGCACAGTGCTGAGAGCTGCGTTCTGAGTAGTGAACAGGATGGATGTGGTCCCTGCTTGCACAAAGCTCACAGTAGTGGAGAAAGTAGACAATTAAAATGAGTAATTACCATGAAGTGGGTGCTTTAAAACCACGTCATTGGGAGATATATCCTAATTCCACAAGAGACTGGTTGATAAACCAGCTAGCAGTTTATTAATTTACACTGAGGGGCACTGAGGTCATCTGGTCAGAATGCTGTCTTCTGGACAGTGCTGGGCAAACAGGCTTGTTTTTTGTGGTCCTTTTTTGTCTTGCTTCCACGCAGACCTTTTGTCAGTGTCTCTTTAGTCCCTGGAAAAAAATTCACCGTTGGATTTGTGCCCCGGTTATATGGGTGTGGGTTAGGCGATCCCCAGTCTCTTTAGCATTCCAGGTCTCCTCTTAGAATGGGACAGCATCTGTTTTTCTTAGGGATTGTATTCAGCAACTGACCCACAATGGCTTATAACAGGAAGTCCAGGGTTTTACTGTTCTCCTGCCCTGTCATTGGCATGTGGCTCATACTTCATAGATGTGACGATGCTGCTTCCATACCTTCAGGTAAGAAGGGGCAAGTTGAAGGGCAGAGTATAGAAGGCTAGTGCCTGCTGAGCCAGACTGCCCTGCCCCCTTTTCTTTATTTCTCAGGAAAATATCTTTTCCAGAGCCCTCTTCAGTAGACTTCTCTCGTCTACTGAAATTGGCCAGCACTCTGCTACGTATAACTATGATTACATATAACCATAGGCTCAATCCGCTGAACCACACCGGCTAGGGCAAGTCTTAGTTTCTTAATTTATAAAATGGGAAGAAAAATACATGTCTTATAGAAGTCTTATGAGACTTAGAAATTGTCTGTGAGCTGCTTGGTGTAGAACAGAGCGGCGGCTCTAGCGGGGGTGCCATATGCTGGTCCTGACGTGGGAAATGGCTAGCTACGCAGGCTTCTGAACCTGCCGGTCCTGCTCTTCCTGACGTTTTCAGCGGCGGTTCTTGAGGGAAATGTGTGCACAAAGACAAGGGCAGGCAGAGACACCTGATTTCCATCCAGCTGGGGCTTCGCCTGCAGACTCCGTGTTGAGCCGCCGTGTGGAGAGCTGTGTGATTTCTCAGAGTCGGAAGGTTAGTCTGGGCAGGTCCTCTTTGGCTTCCCTTTGGCTTTTTGCTCTCTTTGGTGTAAGGGGAGCAGTGAGGGTAGGAAGGGCACCCTCCTTTTATTCTCATTTGAGGTGTGACGTACACAGCATAAGATTAATCCTTTTTTAAATTTTTTATTTTTATTGAATGAATTGGGGTAACATTGGTTAATAAAATTATATAGGCCTCAGTTGTGCAGTTCTATGATACATCATCCGTATACTATACTGTGTGTTCACCACCCAAAGTCAAGTCCTCCTTCCGTCACCATTTATCCCCCCTTTACCCTCTTCTACCTCCTCCCACCCCCTCAAAGTCACCCTTTTAAAGTATGCAACTTAGTGGTTGTTAGTATACAGTAGTCCTCCCTTATCCGTGGGGGGAAATTTCTAAGACCCCCAGTGGATGCCCGAAACCACAGGTAGTACTGAACCCTATACATATCCTTGACTCTTGAACAACATGGGTTTGAACTGCAAGGGCCATTTAAAGCCCACGGGCCCTGGCTGGGTGGCTCAGCTGGTCAGAGCATTGTCTCAGTCCGCCAAGGTTGTGGGTTCTATCTTCCAGTCAGGACGCACGCAGGCAGGAACCAGTGAATGCATGGAGGGGTGGAACAACGAATCGACGTGTCTCTCTCTCTCTCTAAAAATCAGTCAATCAAAACAAATTCCACTGCACGGGTCCACTGAAAAAAATCCTTGTGTAAGTGCTCAGTTGAAACCCACGTTGTCCGCGGGTCCACAGCGCTTTTTATATCCGCATGTCCGCTGTGAAGTTTAACTTACAGACTAGGCACGGTGAGAGAGCGGCAAGGGTAACTGATAAGGAGGTGGAACCGTTGTAACAGCGCACTGTAATGAAAGGCATGTGAAGGCGGCATCATTAAGTAAAAGAATGTTTGCTAGGACGCGAGCACTGCGGAGGCGCACTGAAGTGACGAACGCCCAGTGGCAGACCACGCGCTGGCTGGAGCCGGGCCGGCAGAGTGGCAGGGGCCGGGGTTGTGTCCTGCTGGTCAGAGTGGCGTACAGTTTAAAACTGGTGAATCGTTAATTTCTGGAATTTTTCGTTGTTTTGTTGCTTTGGACCAGGGCTGACCACAGGTAACCGAAAGGGCGGAAAGTGAAATCTCGGATGAGGGGGACTGTTGTACTTACAGGGCCCTGGAGTCATGTCCACTGTCTAATTCCAGAACGTTTCCATGACCCGCTGAAGAAACGCACACCCTCTATCAGTCCTTCCCGCCTGTGACTCAGGCCTGTGTGCTGGTGAGGCTGTACCAGCCCCCCCACAACTGGTTAATTTTGAATGTGGTGAGAGGTAGGGGTCCAACACCTTTCTTTGTGTGTGGCTCTCTGCTTGTCGCAGCACCTTGTATTGAGAAGAATGGGCTTGTACTGAGCCCATTCATCAGTGAATGGGCTTGGCCATTCGTTTTCAACCTTTGTTGAAATTCAGCTGCCCGTAGATTTATTTCTGGGGTCCCAGTTACATTTCCTTCATCTGTATTTCTGTGTTTTATTTTTTTAATTGATTTTAGAGAGAGAGAGAGGAAAGGAGAGAGAGAAGGACAGCGAGAGACGGATCTGTCGTTCCACGTATTGACGCCTTGGTTGATTCCTGTGTGTGCCCTGACCAGGGGTCAGTCCCCCAACCTTGGCGCATTGGGATGACGTTCTAACCGACTGAGCTACCCAGCCATGTTTATGCCAGTACCACACTGTCTCGATCACTGTAGAGGGTTTCTTTCTTTGTTTTTAAGATTTTGTTTTATTTATTTTTAAACAGAGGGGAAAGGAGGGAGAAAGAGAGGGAGAGAAACATCAATGTGTGGTTGCCTCTCGCGCACCGCACACTGGGGAACTTGGCTGCAACCCAGGCACGTGCCCTGGCTGGGAGTCGAACGTATGACCCTTTGGTTCACAGGCTGGCGCTCAGTCCACTGAGCCACACCAGCCCGGGCTGTAGAGGGTTTCTTGACATAAACAGGCAGGGGGCTGTAGCTTTGCCACTGAAGAGAATGTGAAAGAATGTAGATTTTGTCTACAGTCGTACTGCCCTGAATGCACCCCATCTCATCTGATCTCGGGGAGCTAAGCAGTGTCAGGCCTGGTTAGTGCTTGGAGGGAACTGACCACCTGGGAATATTTGGTGCTATAGGCTTAAAAGAACAATGTAGTTTTTTTCCTAAAGCAGTAGTTTTTCCTGCTCCTGCTAACATTTTAGTTTAAAAAAATATATGGGCCAATGAATGTTACTGAACTCAACCAAATCATAGCAACACAGCTACTGCATCTCTGCTGTTCCCAGATGGTGAGTTAGTCGAAGGTAGGTTTATGTGTTCATATCCACACCCAGCACAGGGCTCGTTACGTGGATTCTCAGTCTATGTTAAAAGTCTGAGGGTGGGCCAGAGTCAAACCGGGGAAGTCCCCGTCACAGGGGAGAGGGAGGGACACTGGAATGGGTGGAGTGAGATCTGCAGAGGCCCGCAGGGGTGAGTGACACTGGCGAGATCCAGGTGAAGGGGAGCGTTGCTTCTCTAAATGTGCTCCTCGTTGTTCCAGCCATAGCGACAAATATTCCCGGCTTCTCGGGTGCTCCCCACTTCAGACTCCTCGCCCACTGTCAGACCTTGTGTTTGGATTCTTGGTTGCAAAGCCGCCATCCCCGCCCCTGTTGTGATTTTCCAGGGAGTGTTTGCCATCGTGGAGATGGGGGATGTGGGTGCCCAGGAAGCTGTTCTGTCACAGCCCCAGCACAGCCTGGGAGGACATCGCCTGCGCGTGCGGCCACGGGAACAGAAAGAATTCCAGAGGCCGGCCTCCAAATCTCCCAAAGGAGCGGCCCCAGACAGTCACCAGCTGGCCACAGCCCTAGCTGAGGCCCCAGACGTGGGGGCACAAATGGTAAAGCTGGTGGGGCTGAGGGAGTTGTCCCAGGCCGAGCGTCAGCTTCGGAGCCTCGTGGTGGCCCTGATACAGGAGGTCTTCACAGAGTTCTTCCCTGGTGAGCCCCGTCCTTCACCTGTCTGAGCCCGCCCTGTGCTCTCCTCCCCCGCGTCTGCATCCTCAGTGCTCCCTCGGCTGGAGGGGCTCATTTGGTTGCTCTTCGTGCCCCGTTATGTTCTTCCGCCCCTTAGCCTCCCCCGACAATGTCTCCTGACCTTTATTCTCTGCTCGGCACCCAGGCTGTGTGGTCCATCCTTTTGGCTCTTCTGTAAACAGCTTTGATGTCCACGGCTGTGATCTCGACCTCTTCCTGGATCTGGGCGACTTGGAAGAGCCCCAGGTGAGTGCCCAGGGAAGTGGGCAGTGGGAATGGTCCTGCGACTCCGGGCAAGCACGTCGGCTCTCCTGCCTCAGCGCCTCATCTGTTAGAAGGGACGGCGTGCATGTGGGTGTGTACAGACAGGATGCGAACGAATTGGCGTTTGTAACAGGAAAAAAACAGACTTCGAAGTGCCATGTATACTATCTTATTTTGAAAAAATATATATGACAGGACATACAATAAGGTAATTTTTGGGTTATGCTTTTTGCTTATCTGTATTTTCTCTTTTTTCTAAAGATTTCATTTATTATTTTAGAGAGAGGGGCAGGGAGAGCGAGAACATTTCTTTCATCCTTCTCCACACACACACACACACACACACACACACACTCTGTATTTGCGGAGTCACCTGAGAGGAGGTTGCACACGTCGTGCCTTCCCCGCCTGGTGCTCCGGCGTGCACCACCTACGGAGCGAGGGTGCGGGTGCGCGAGCACAGCGCAGTACCCGGCTGAGGCGGCGCTCCCTGGCACAGGTGTGAGACGTTGCAAGACCTGACTGCACAGAGCCGTTTTGTAGTTGCCCTGGACAGCAGACCGTCGTGCTGTCTCTTCAGTATTCTTTCCTCGGGGACAGTTGCTCTGCCTTCGTTGGCCTTTCTTGACAGTGGCATTTCTGTAGAATACACGCCGCTTATTTTATGGGATTAAAAGGTTATTTTTAATTTTAAAAAAGTATTGTGAGGATTAAATGAGTTAAATGTATAAAGGCCTTGGACTAGGGCCTGGCACATAATAAGCAGAAAGTCACAGTATGTCTTGGGGATGGAAATGTTCCCTGGTTAGGGGGCAGCAGAGGAGTTCACTCAGCTCCTTTCCATCCACAGCCAGTCCCAAAGGCTCCAGAGTCTCCATCCTTGGATTCGGCCCTTGCATCCCCAGTGGACCCTCAAGCCCTGGCCTGCACCCCAGCCTCTCCTCCAGACTCGCAGCCTCCATCTTCTCCCCAAGACTCAGAAGCCCTGGATTTAGAAACCCCTTCCTCTTCTCTGGCACCTCGGACTCCGGACTCGGCTTTGGCCTCTGAGACCCTTGCTTCTCCCCAGTCCCTGCCTCCAGCCTCACCACTGCAGGAGGACCAGGGAGAGGGGGACCTCGGGAAGGCTCTGGAACTGGCAGACGCCCTGAAGGGGGAGAAAACAGAGCAGGGAGCCATGCTGGAGCTGGTGGGGTCCATTCTTCGGGGCTGTGTCCCTGGAGTGTACAGAGTCCAAACTGTGCCCTCTGCCCGACGCCCCGTGGTCAAGTTCTGCCATCGGCCTTCAGGTCTCCATGGTGACGTCTCCCTCAGTAACCGGTACCTTTGTTTAGGGGGGTGGTTGGGGAAGGCCCACAGAGCATTCTGGGGTGGCTGAGGCAGGAACCCTGCTGTGGGGAGCTCTCGCACCTGCCAAGCCTCGAGGTGGTCCTTGTTTGGTCCCATCCCTCTTTCAGCCACTCTTCCCCTGTGTGGCTTCCATTTCAGTGTTCATAAAGTGTGTGTTTTTTTAAATACTATCTTTAAGGGATTTAGAAAGAGTTCCAAGCCTTGTCTGGCTGGCTCAGTCAGCCAGCCAAGTCTGGCTGGTTGGAGCTCAGTCTGGCTGGTTGGAGCGTTGTCCCGATGCAGCAAGGTCGTGGGTTCACTCCCCGGTCAGGACATGTACAAGAAACCACCAAAGACAGCATAAATAAGTGGAACCACAAAGCGATGTTTGTCTGTCCCTCTCTCCTTCTCTCTCTCTTCCTTTCTCTCTAAAATCAATAAATTTAAAAGAAGAAAAAGAAGAAAGAGTTCCATGGTTGAATAAGTTTGGGAAATGCTAGGTTAAATGCAAACAGCTTTCTCCCTTCCCCGTTCTCCCTGACTTCCTCTTTCTCTCTCTCCTCTCCTCCCTCCCTTCCTGTCTTTGCTTCTGTGCACACTCTCCGAGGTTCTGAGCAGTCTTATAACGAACGACACGCTCCGTGAGTGTCCGAGACGGGCATATACGGCAAATAGGATGTAGTGTTCTTTGTGTGCCCTCTCACAAGACCAGTGTGTCAGCAAACACTTTGGAAACCGCCTCTGGGCATTCTTCCTGGCTCCCCTTATGCAAGTCTGGAGTAAGAGCTGGGGGCGATGTAGGTCCAGAGGGTGCCTGAGCCCTAACATCCTTGTCTCCTCTTTGTCCCAGGCTGGCCCTGCATAACTCGCGCTTCCTGAGTCTCTGCTCTGAGCTGGATGGGCGAGTGCGGCCCCTCGTGTACACTGTCCGCTGCTGGGCTCAGGGTCGAGGGCTGTCAGGTGAGAGTCAGGACAGACCTGGGGCTGAGTTGGCTTTGGGGCAGAGGTGAAGGGGGGCAGGGTTGGGAAAGAACACCCGGAAGGGATCGGAAGACCTCTAATCTAACAAATTGTTTATTATTTACCCAGGGAGTGGCCCCCTTCTCAATAACTACGCCCTGACCTTGCTCGTGATCTATTTCCTTCAGACCAGGGACCCCCCTGTGTTGCCCACTGTGTCCCAGCTCACCCAGGAAGCAGGTACAGCAGCCCGGCCCCCACCCTGTCCGTCTAGTGAACTTCATCTCTCTTCCTCTTTGTCTCACGGAGATGCTCTGAGCCACACTGGGAACGAGATCTCTGCTGCCACCCTCATTTCCACCCCTCACCCTCCTTCCCCACAGGCTTCCAGCTTCTAGGCTGACCCGTGCCTTTTTTTCCCTTTCACAGGTGAGGGCGAACAGGTGGAGGTTGATGGCTGGGACTGTAGTTTCCCCAGAGATGCCTCGAGACTGGAGCCCAGCACCAATAAGGAGCCCCTGAGTGAGTGTGGGGATGGATGAAAGGTGTTAATCACAACAGTAGGGCATATGGGTATGCCCCACGGTCACTGTGTGCCGGGTGTGGTTCTCACAGCAGCCTTGGTGGACAGCTAGTGTTGTTACTGCCATTTCACAGATGAACCAACCATGCCTTGGGGTAATGAAGCAGCTTGCCCAAGGTTAACACTGCCAGCAAGGGAAGGAGCAGCATCTGGGGAAGGACGTTTCTAGGGGAACCGAGAGAGCGCGGCCTCTTGTTTATAGGGATCAGAGAGGCCTGGCTTCTGGCCCTTGTTCTGAGCCACTTGGAAGGGAAAAAGAAAGTCCTGCCAAGAGAACGGTCCTGGTCCAGGGCCTGTATCAGTTCTGGCCTCTAAGTAACTCCTTTTCCCTGGTCTTCCTCCTTCTCCAGGTTCCCTGCTAGCCCAGTTCTTCTCCTGCGTCTCTGGCTGGGATCTTCGCGGCTCACTGCTGTCCCTGCGGGAGGGTCAGGCACTGCCTGTGGCAGAGGGCCTGCCCTCTAATCCATGGGAGCGTCTGCGTCTGGGCCCCATGAATCTCCAGGACCCCTTTGACCTGAATCACAATGTGGCCGCCAATGTAACCAGCAGGGTAGCCGGGCGTCTACAGAACTGCTGCCGAGCGGCAGCCAATTACTGCCGCAGCCTCCAGTACCAGCAGCGTTCTTCCCGGGGCCGGGACTGGGGGCTGCTCCCCCTTCTGCAGCCCAGCTCCCCTAGCTCCCTGCTGTCTGCAACACCCATCCCTTTACCTCCTGCTCCCTTCTCCCAGCTCACTGCTTCCCTGGCCCAGGTGTTGAGGGAAGCGCTGGGTTGCCATATAGAACAGGGGACCAAAAGACTACGGTCAGAGGGAGGTGGAACTGGAGATTCTCCCCGGGGAGGATCACGCAAAAGATTGAAACTAGAAGAACAGAAAAAAAGCTCTGAGGAGGGGGAGCCCGAGCAGCAGGGATGTGCAGAGGACCGTGGCAAAGATGGAGTGGAGGAAATGGTTATAGAGGTTGGAGACACAGTGCAGGACTGGGCCATGCGGAGCCCTGAGCAGTCAGGGGAGCCTCCCCTGATGACTGCAAAGCATCTAGCCACTGGAGAAGAGGAGCAGTCAGGCCATGCGGTGCTGGCAGAACAGGGTCCCAAAGGACCTCAGGCAGCCCAAGAAGGGTCCCAGGTTGAGACAGGGAAGGGGGAGTCACTCTCATCCATGAGCTGGCGTTGCGCCTTGGGGCACCGCGTGTGGCAGGGGCGGCGGCGTGCCCGGAGACGCTTGCAGCAGCAAACCAAGGGAAGCAGTGGAGGCAGTGCTGGCACGGGAGTAGAGTGGCTGGCGACTGAGGCTCGAGTAACCCAGGAGCTGAGAGGACTGAGCAGTGCTGAACAGAGGCCAGAGGCTGAGCCGCTCCTGGTCTTTGTGGCCTCTGTTTCCCGGGCTGACCTAGCTCTCACTGTGACCCCACTCCAGGATTCCCAAGGCCTGTTCCCTGATCTCCATCATTTCTTACAGGTTTTCCTCCCTCAAGCACTTCGAAGTCTCCTTAAATGAAGACTGGGACCCTAAAGGGCAATAAAGCTGCTAGTTTATTAAACAATACAGTTTCCTCTAGTTTCTGCCTGGTAACAGTCTTCCTTCCCCCAGTACTTCCCCTCCCAAGACCTTAATGCAGCCTTCCCAGTGGTGTCTTTTCTGGCCACGGAGGAATAGGTTTCAGCCTGCTTCTGTCCCACCACTTAGCACGACAGGGAATGGGACAGTTTGTGTCTGGCACCTGGGGTCTCCCAGTAGAGTTACAGAATGATGGGGTGCTGGGTGGGGGTATTGAACAATTGCTGTGAGAAAAGACAGGTTTGCTCCCGCTTTTACCTTGCAGATTATCAACGGTGATGGCCTGAAATTTGGGTTCAGGGTTCTTAATTTTCTCACTTAGCAGAATTCATCCTGTTCTAAAATTGAGTAAAAGATTTTAAGACCTGAACATGGGTAAAGGGTGTTTATTCCATCAGTTTGTTTTAAATTGTCAGCTCCTTCAAGGTGACGGGAGGTGGAAGGAAAAGGGCTGTTCTCTCTAAGCCCCTGCCTTGCCGCGCAGGCCCTCGGACTAAGTGCCCTTTCTCGCAGGGGCAGCCTTCCTGAGCAGCAAGGTGATTTAATGGGAGGAAACTTCAGTTTAACAAAGGGTTTCAGACCTGGGCTCCTGTTAGACACTCATCCACTCTAGAAAAAAAAAAACCCAGAGCGGTCAAAAGGAATTTGGCATACCGCCACGTCGACGTGGTGGTCTACGCTCCTGTGTCACACAAGCATGATGTTGGGGGCTTGGCAGTACCTCGCGCCAAGCCACTCGTCTCTGGGCCTCACACAAAACGAGGGCCGGAAGTGGGTGCCTGCAGAACCTGGCGCGGCACAGGGCTGGCAGCTGTGCCACGTAGCCACCGAGGGGCAACTGTCCAGCAAGTTCTCACAGTACCCTCTCCGCACCGTTTCCCTCCACGTTGGAACTCCGATTGGCCATACCTGAGAGGCGGGCCAGTCCAGTGCCCCACTGCGCAGGCGCGAGCTCCTCCCGCACGGACGAGCAGGCCCCACCCTTTTCCAATTCCGCCACCATGGTAACCCGAACTGTCGTGCGCGTGCCTTCTGTGCCGTCCTCGCTTTCCGGCTGCTGTTTCTCCACGTCTCTCCCCTACCCCCCTTCTCTCTTTGACGGCTTACTTTGCGGCAGCACTGAGAGCCCCACCCCCTTTCTCTGCGGAATCACCATGGCGGCTGGGGTAGGTTTGCCGGCTCTGGCCATCCAGGTCACCGTATCCGACTCCATCCTCTGCCCGAGTGGGACCAGCCGGCGTCAGAGGAGTTCTGGAGCCGAGTGGGGAACTGACCCGGGCCTAGAGGCCGTGCTGTCGGAGAGCAGGGCTTCCAGGCTCCGGAGAAGAACTGGTGCTGGGACTGTGGGAAGCCAAAGAGGTGGAATGGTGTGGGTCAGAGGAGAAAAGACGTGCCCGATCCTGGCCGTCTGGGTCCTGAGAAAGAGGTTCGGGTTCATTGCCGCCTCGAGACGTGAGATCCGGGCAGGTTGACAGAACTTTTGCGACCTTTTTTGTGCGGCAGCAGCAGGGATCGGACGATGAAGAGGGTCTTTGTAGGCTTGTCCGACTCGCCACGGTTAAGGGTCGTCCATCGGGGAGGTTTGGGAGCGAGAAGACTCCAGACGGTGGAGGCAGGCTAGTGGGACCCCGCTGGCCAGGCTAATAGGATAGATGGCAACACCAGGGAACTCACTGCGGGACAGGACCGGCGGGGTGGTATGCGTGACAAGGAAAGAAAGGTTTTTTAAATTAGGAAGACCGAATTGATTTAGGAAGAGAAGATGCCATTCGGCATCTCCGCAGCTGTCGGGAGCGGAACTTGGAAATGTCTTGGTAGGCGTGTGTGTGTCTTAAGAGGCAAGGGTGATGTTTTATAGTGGCGAGTGGCTCCGCAGTAGAGTAGGCAGGCGCAGGTAGCCATCAATGAATGAAACAAGGGCCCTGGGGAGGGAGGGGTGTATGCTTGTCCACAGATGGAGTCTCGGGGAGCCTGAGGTTCTGGGTGTCCTGGAGACAGACTTGAGAAGCGAATGTTTCTAAAGATGTCCTCAGGGAAGGTCGAGTCTGTCAGCAGGCTTTATTTAGCAGTTGGTGTGTTATCTGCCCCGGGTAGTTCGGAGGGCTCTGATTACAAGTGACGTGACCGCACAACCTGGGTCCCCCGCGGTAGTGAAAGAGCAAGTTGAACAGATTGGGACTTTTCAGGGACGGCATGCGGGAGGGGATGTTTTGGACG
Source organism: Carollia perspicillata (assembly GCA_004027735.1). NCBI lineage: Eukaryota > Metazoa > Chordata > Mammalia > Chiroptera > Phyllostomidae > Carollia > Carollia perspicillata. The sequence continues at coordinate 20,794 of PVKM010004362.1, forward strand.
GGGACCCTCGTACTCCCACCAACCTTTTTTCCCTTTTCTTGCCCAGACCCTGTTCACATACCCTGAAAACTGGAGGGCCTTCAAGGCCCTCATCGCCGCCCAGTACAGCGGGGCTCAGGTCCGCGTGCTGTCCGCACCGCCCCACTTCCACTTCGGCCAGACCAACCGCACCCCGGAATTTCTCCGCAAATTTCCTGCCGGCAAGGTGAGTGGGGAAGTGGGAAGAGGTCTTCGGTCCTGGCAACCCAAGTGCCCGGAAGATTCCATCACTTTGGAGATGACCTCCGTCTTTAAAAGAGAGCGTTCCACCTTTTCCTCCGTTTTAGTGATTTTTAAAAAACTTTTATTTTGAAGTACAGATTTTCACATAGTTAAAAAAATGGTCAGCTGTAATTAGAAAATAAACAATGACTTCAAAAGTAATGAGCTACTCAGTGATACTTAATAAAGTTCACAGGCTTACTCTGTGTTTGTGGGGGCGAGGATGAGTTTTGACTGTTCTCAGAGCAAATGTGTGAAGTATGCGCTTCGAGCAGGATTCTTTTCCCAAGGGTCACAGAGACAGATGAACCGCCATCCTCAGAGTAGAAGTCAGGTGCGGTGTGGGTGGCACCCTGCTTTGAATGTTACAGACATAGATATGAGACTTGGCTTTGGACCTTTTGCTTATTTCATTGAGAGATTTTCTCCAAATAGCCAATAATGTCTAAAAGTCTTTTGGGTTTTTTAATGTGAGTTCAGATGGTAAGGGATACCACGTTATTTAAATACTTTTGGTTCCTGAGTTTTAGGTAACACCAAGAGTTTGGTTAGCAAGGGTTGTCAGCTTTATGTAAAAACGGTCTGCCAAAAGGGTTCTGTTCTTGGGGTTGGCTACTGAGAAATGACTGTGTGTTTCACTTGCCTTCTCACTGCTTTGTTCCCAGGTCCCAGCATTCGAAGGTGACGATGGATTCTGTGTCTTCGAGAGCAATGCTATCGCCTACTACGGTAATTGGCGGCGGGCATGGGAACGGGAGGGTCTGGAGGCGAGGGGTGTAGGAGCGGGTAAGGGTGAGCCAGAGTGGACGAGGAGAGGACTTGTGGGAACTGGGTTGGTGCTGGCATGACCCCGCGGTTGTGACCTGTGTGTTCTGCCTGGCAGTGGGCAACGAGGAGCTGCGGGGGAGCAGTCCAGAAGCAGCGGCCCAGGTGGTGCAGTGGGTGAGCTTTGCTGACAGCGACATAGTGCCCCCAGCCAGTACCTGGGTGTTCCCCACCTTGGGCATCATGCACTACAACAAGCAGGTAAGCTTGGAACCTGGGCAGAAGCCACAAGTGGGATGGTGTGAGCTCTAGGGTGTCAGGAAGTAAGAAACAAGAGAAAAGGAAATGCCAAGAATGTAGGGGTAGCAGAGGACTTAATCCTTGGGCTGTGAGTTTGGGGCACTACACTGTTGGTAGCGTCCAAGTTCTTTGTCAGACTGTCAGACAGGCCTGTGGAGGTGGTGTCTGTCAGGAGTGGTCAGCTCTGGCTGGTGTGGTTCAGTGACTGAGCGCTGGCCTGCAAACCGAAAGGCTGCAGGTTCAATTCCTGGTCAGGGCACATGCCTCCGTGTGGGCCAGGTCCCCAGTTGGGGGTGTGTGAGAGGCAACTGATCGATGTTTCTCTCCTTCTCTTCCTCTCTTCTTGGTTTCTCTAAGAAGTAATTAATATCCTCAGGAAAAAGTTTTATTTTAAAGAGTGGTCTGAGGAGAGATCTCTGCTGTAGGAAGGTTATGTCCAGTGACAGTGGAGTGGTTAGACCAAATGACTTCTAAGGTCCCTTCTGCAACACAAAGACGTCCACATGGCTATGAACAGTAGAGTAGAAAATGAAGCCCGACCGCCCCAAGAGCAAATTTAACAATGAGGCTTCACGTGTAGCACACTTGAGTCCAACTCCATTGGCAGAGGGTGGGGATGAGCCAGGACTCAGTAAGCGAAACGGCTACCTCTGGTCAGCTGTTGGGGGGAGAGGGAGGGACCGAGACTCACTGCTAAGTCTGATCTTTCTAAATCGACAGGCCACAGAGAATGCAAAGGAGGAAGTGAGGCGGGTTCTGGGGCTGCTGGATGCTCACCTGAAGACACGGACTTTCCTGGTGGGCGAACGCGTGACGCTGGCTGACATCACGGTTGTCTGCACCCTGCTGTGGCTCTATAAACAGGTGGGTTTTTGGGTTGGCAGAAGGCAGGTGGGATTAGCACCCAAGTGACAAGTCTTCCGGGTCGCCCGCCATCCTGCTCTGAGGGAGTCGGGGGTAGTCCCCGGGAACCCCAGGATGGGGCGCCATGCCTGCTTTCCTCCTTCCCTCCGCCTGAGAAGTTGGGCGATGTTCTGTTGCCCCGAGTTTCTGTTTGGCAGCTCAGATATTTCTGGTGGAGCCCGGCTGTGTTTAGTTGGAAAGACAGGGGTAGCCGTGATCGATTCAGCATCGAAGTCTTTTGGAGGCAGAACCAGGTTCTGTTCTTGGCTTCGTTACTTACGAATTGTAGGTGTGGGTGGGTGTGTGAATTCCTTTGGTCCAGGGAAACAAGGGCACTGCCAATCACTGCCGAGGTTGTTGGGTCAGAGGAGATGGCACGTTGCTGGTTCCCAAACTGTAGCTCTTGGACTAATGCTGTGCAGAACGACAGTTTGCGACACTACGGAAAAAAGCGCCCCCTTCGTGCTGAGCCCCGTGCGAAGGGCCTTAGGGCCGACCTAGTCAGACTGGCCTGTTGTACGGGTGAGGGAAAATTTCACCTGCCCACGGGCCACAGCTGGTTGGTGGTGGAGTAGGCTTGGGACCTGAGTGCTGCAGGACAGCACCACAGAACTGACTGCTGTGTCTATTTCCACAACAAGACGATTTTCCCTCTGATCTTGGCACACTAAAAAAATGGTGAATGAGTTTGTTGTGAAGCTGTTTAAAGGACTGTCATTCTGAAATCAGGTTTTTGCTTTTGCATATTTTTTACTTGTTATTTACTTAGTAAAATGAGTAATTGATAGATCTCTGTGGATCCCAACCTTTGAAAAAAATTTTATTGACATGTTAAATTTGAAAGATTGGAAACTGGCCCTGGCTGTGTGTCTCAGTGGATTGAGCTCTGGCCTGTGAACCAAAGGGTCACCAGTTTGATTCCCAGTCAGGGCACAACCCCAGTGTGGGTTGTGGGCCAGGTCCCCAGTGGGGGCCACATGAGAGGCAACCACACATTGATGTTTCTCTCCCTCTTTCTCCCTCCCTTCCCTGCTCTCTAAAAATAAGTAAATAAAATCTTTAAAAAAAAAAAGATTGGATACTGGCTGTGAAATGGCTTTGTAGAAGGACATGGGCGCCGTATAAATATCATTCCTACCTAGTAGATGCTTAGCAAACGGAAGGTGGGACCTAACACCCATCAAATTGGACTGGACCGGAAAGAGATTGGGAAGGTTGGTGGGAAGGGGCCCTGCAGGGAAAGATGGGGTTCTAGACAGCCGCCGTCTGGGGCAGGGAGGATGGAGGAGCTCCAGGGTAGGGAGAAGCGAGGGTATCTCGGTTTCTGGCTTGAGACTTCAGGACCTTTCCCTCCACTGACCTTGTTTCCACCCTTCCGTCCCGGCAGGTCCTGGAGCCTTCCTTCCGCCAGGCCTTCCCCAATACCAACCGCTGGTTCCTCACCTGCATTAACCAGCCCCAGTTCCGCGCTGTCCTGGGGGAGGTGAAGCTCTGTGAGAAGATGGCCCAGTTTGATGGTGAGCCTGAGGAGGCAGGGCTGCCGGGGCTGGGGCTGGCCCGCTCAGTCTCAGCCCCTGGATTTCCTGTGGAGCTTTGGGTGACGTGGGCCCGCAGGGTGTAGGGCATCGCACGTGGTGACAGACGTGTTGTGAACGTACACCTACTCATTTGTGTTACTGTAGATGTGTGTGTGTTGGTTACCGAGGGTCGACCTCTTGCTCAGGGACGCACAGTGACTGGTGGCGGCGTGGGTGGAGCCCGGCTCCCGGAGTGGCCCCACCCAGCAGTTTTCCTCGGCCCTGCTTGCCGCCTGGCTTCGGAAGGTGGTGCAAAGATGCAGAATATTGACTTTTCTCTCTTCCTCTGTACCAGCTAAAAAGTTTGCTGAGAGCCAGCCTAAAAAGGACACCCCTAGGAAGGAGAAGGGGTCTCGGGAGGAGAAGCAGAAACCCCAGGCCGAGCGGAAAGAGGAGAAGAAGGCAGCGGCCCCCGCCCCCGAGGAGGAGATGGACGAATGTGAGCAGGCGCTGGCTGCCGAGCCGAAGGCCAAGGACCCTTTTGCCCACCTGCCCAAAAGGTAAGGCTGGTGGGAGGTTGGGGGCATGTGTCCTTCACACAGCTGGGGCCCAGAATTTCAGGATGTCTCCATACAAAATATAAGGGATGTTTGAGTGGCAAATAGGGTGACTTCCTGAATTTAACAATTGGGTGAGTTTTGAAAGTAGAAAGTACGTTCCAAATGCACCCAGTATTGGGGAAGATCAGAACTTCCTTTCTAGCAAGAAAATAAAAGGTGAATGGGCACAGGTTTGGTGTGGAGGTTCACTGGTCGTGAGTGTGCTTGTTAATGTTTGAGACACCCCAGCACTGACAGTGAGAGGCGCTGGTGGGAAGAGGCAGCGTCTGCTCTGGGGGCTGGTTGCTGAATCAGGACACCACGGAGGTGTCCTTCGGTGACTTTGCTGCTGCTGCTGCTTCTGCTGTTCGGATGCGTCAGACTGTACACATACACAGTGCTCACTCAGAAAGGGTGGTGTCCATGGCCCCGTGGTGCCTGTCTGGTTCTGTTTCCCAAACTGGGGGAGTTAAACCCCTCGGAGGGGAGGAAGTAGATGGGATGCCTGTGTGTGTCCTCTTTCCAGTAAATGTAGGGGTCTTGGAAGAAAAAATACAGTAAGTATAAGAGGGAGATTTTAGGTGTGGAAAAAGTGGGTGCCTCTACTTTCCCAGTTGTCTGTGTTGTGTAAAATTTTCTGGGTCTGAGAGACTTTGAAAGAGGCCAACCACTCCGTAACATCAAGAGTTTATTAAGAACTTACATAGCAGGCCCTGGCTGGTGTGGCTCAGTGGACTGAATGCCGGTCTGCAAACCTAAGGGTTGTCGGTTCGATTCCCAGTCAGGGCACATGCCTGGGTTGCAGGCCAGGTCCCCAGTAGGTGGCAGGGAGAGGCAACCACACATTGATGTTCTCCCTTCTCCCTCCTCTTCCCTCTCTCTAAAAATAAGTAAAATCTTTAAAAAAGAAACTTACATAGCAGGTGCAGGCACGTCTTGGTGCAGGTGACGTGCACCTACTCTGTCCTTCATGCCACGTGGCAGGTGCTGAGGGTCCGTGTAGGACGGTGGGATGGACCGGGTGCAGCAGGGTCATCCCCCCAGGGTAAGGAGAGGATGCCCGACTCCAGGCAGGGCCCTGCACAGACCAGCAGGCCATGGGGCGTAGGGGCAGGCTCCGTCGGGCAGCCTCTGCTCTGGCCCAGGTCCCGCTGGATGGAACTGCAGGGTCCAGTGTGGTGACGTCATCGAGCAGTCTGTCTGCCACACTCTGCCATCAGGTCTTCGGTCGGTCACTGCCCCCAAGTCATTTCATTAGAACTTCAAGCAACTCGAGGAATGTCTTTTTCTCACCGCTCTTCCACCCTTTCACCAGTTGGTCTGTTGTTGCCGAGCAGGCTCTGCCCGCCCGCCCCGTTTTGTGAGGGTTGCCATGGGAGGTGGCGTGGGCCACTGGTGGGCCCCGGCGGCTGTGCTGAGGGAAGGTTCCCGCCGCTGTTCCCGTCTGGGGGCGACCGACCGGGAGTGGGCTGGGAACCTAGTCCCGGGGCAGCCAGCAGTGGGCAGGACTTCTTCCCGTTTGACTGCCACGTCTTCTCAGCATGGGTTTCGTGGCTATGCTTACGGGACAGACTAAAGCAGCCGTGATCTGAGGAGGGAGGATTGGCCTGTGTCCTCCCTCTGAATGAAATGGCTGGACAGAGCGGAAAGGAGCGAGCAGGGTTCGGGGCGTGTGAGCGAGCCGAGGTCAGCAGCCCGCAGTGCACGACGGACGCTGCTCCTTACCCAGAGCCTCTCGGGGCAGGCCTGCGCTCTGGGCAGCACACTTGCGGTCTGGAAGACACTGCCTTCCTTCGAGCCTTTTGAGAGTGTCTCTGCTACCCATTTGTTGCATCACCGTGGTGCTTCACGCCCTGGGCTGCCAAGATGATTTCCTCCCGGATTCCGTTGTCGCAGAGGGAAGGCCCTCGAAGCCCCAGACCCCTTTGCCCAGGCTTAGTTCTAGTCCTTTGAAGGCTTCCAGCTGATCCGTTTCTGGGGCTGTTCAGAGCCTGCGTTCACATGGTGGGGGGGTCGTGGTCAGTAGTAGCGCAGATAGCTGGGGAGGGTGTGAAATAAATCCTCCATCCCAGTTTGTGGGTGTTGAGGCGGTGAGGCTCCGAGGCCTCTGCTGTCAGGAAGGAGCCCGGGAGCTTGGCTGCATTGTAACTGGCGAGTCCCGTCCTGTGTCCCGGCCCCGCCTCACCTCACCTCACCTGATCTGTAAAGGGAGGGAAGGCCACAGACTCTGGGATTCGTTCGTTGTCAGGACGCATGAGGTAGGTGATAACTCAGAGCACTGTCAATACTGATGAATAATTGAACCAATTTAAACATTCAGTAGGGAGTTGGGCAGATTTATGGCGCATCTCATCCTGTGGAAGGTTATCTAGCCACTAAAGCCCTCACAGAGAATTCTCAGTAGCATGTCACCGTGTTAAATGAACAGTTTGTAAGGCACAAGACAATCATCTCTGAAAAGTCACCAGTGGGAAATATGTAAAAATACTAGCTGTCTTATTTCCTGGATTTGTGGGTGATTTATCTTCAGGCAGAGTGGGGTTTTTTGTATAATGTTTTATTTTTAGAGAGGGAGAGAAAGAGAAGCATCGGTATGTGAGTGAAACATGAAAGCATCGATTGGTTGCCTTTTGCATGTACCCCAGCTGGGGACCAGGCCCGCAGCCCAAAATCAACCCAAAATCAGTTTTGTGGGGCTTTGGGGGTGATGATCCACCAACTGAGCCATGCCTGCTCTGCAGTGGCATCGTGGTTTTTTTTTTTTTTTTGTTAATTGGAAAAGAAAGAAAATAGACCCCCTCCTGGCGGGGGTGGGTGGGGGCGCTGGAATTCCTGGCTCCTTGCACCAGATTGCTTCAAAGATAACCTGAACCCAAGGGTTTATCAGCAACTGAGCTGGGCAGAATGGCTACAGGACAGGAGTGTAAGGTTTGGGTTGGAGGCCCCTGGAGAACACTCACCGCTTAACGTTGCTGTCATATTATAGTGTGTGTAACCCGAAGAGGCCTGTGTGTGGGGGGGAAGAGACTGGTGAGTCACTCACTGAATGTGACTCATGGAAAAGCGCCAATGGGGAGGGCTAGCCAGGAAACAAGAGTCCTCACTCTGTGTCTCCACCAGGGGGCAGCACTTCACCGCGGTTTTTTTTTTTTTTTGGTCTGGGGCAGGTCTCCCTCAGGGCCCCCCCTTGGGTCCCACCCTCTGCGTACCAAGCATACTTGAGCTGGGGGTGGGGAGCAAGGGAGTGCCCTAGGCCTCTGGTCATACCCTTCGGCTCTGCTCCCGTGAGGCTAATACACATCTGCTAGTCCAGGGACCCTTCCTTTAAGGCAGGACGTTTTAAGTGACTGTGCCCTCTGCTGCTTTTAGCCTGGCAGCCTTTGCTGTCTAGGTGGGGCCTTCTCTGTGTTGACCTTGCTGTTTCCCTCCACTCAGTACCTTCGTGTTGGATGAATTCAAGCGCAAGTACTCCAATGAGGACACGCTCTCTGTAGCGCTGCCGCACTTCTGGGAGCACTTTGACAAGGACGGCTGGTCCCTGTGGTACTCCGAGTACCGCTTCCCCGAGGAGCTCACGCAGACCTTCATGAGCTGCAACCTCATCACTGGTGAGAAGAGGGCGGGCCTGGGAAGAGGAAGGGAGGGCGAGGAAATGTGATCTCCCAGGCTGAGTGTTCTCCCTGGCTCCTTCAGGAATGTTCCAGCGGCTGGACAAGCTGAGGAAGAACGCCTTTGCCAGTGTCATCCTCTTTGGAACCAACAACAGCAGCTCCATTTCGGGAGTCTGGGTCTTCCGAGGCCAGGAGCTGGCCTTCCCGGTGAGGAGAGTGTGGGGGGACCTGTGATTCCCGCACATGCTAGTTCCTGGGCCTGTGGGCGTGCAGGAAAGTTCTGGGAGTGTGTGCAGGGAGGAGCGGCCACATCCCTGGGAGTCCCGGGTTCTGATGACGTGGGTTTGAGCTGGAAGTGACAGGTGTGAGGCAGTGTCCAATCGGTAACCCGAGCACATGGTCTTACTTGGCTTTGTCTCTCAGCTGAGTCCGGACTGGCAGGTGGACTACGAGTCGTACACGTGGCGGAAGCTGGACCCCGGCAGCGAGGAGACACAGACGCTGGTCCGAGAGTACTTCTGCTGGGAGGGGGCCTTCCAGCACGTGGGCAAAGCCTTCAACCAGGGCAAGATCTTCAAGTGAACGTCTCTGCCGTCGCCCGGCTGCCTGCACCCGCCCTTCAGGGGGATGGGGTCATTAAAGGAAACTGAACACTGAACCTTTCTCGTCCTGCCTCCTTTGTGAATGGCGGCTTCTTCGGAGCCTGGGCGTGTGGAAGCGGGCTTGCCCTGGGCCTGCCTTGCCCCCTTTGCAGGCCGGAGGTTTTCCGAGAGCAGGCCCCACCCTCACCTGCAGCTGCCCTGCCGCCTGCCGAGGTGACTATCTTCTGGCAGGCAGGTGCTGGACACAGCGAGTGGGGACATGGGGCTCAGTCAGTGCCCATGTAGGGGCCAGATCCCACACCTTTCCCAGTGAGCGGAGACTGTACCTGCCAGCGAGGCTGAGAGCTGACTCGGAAGCGCGCAGCCCGGGAGGGACTTAGCGGCCTCCCATGGCGGTGCCGGGAGGGAGAAGGCTGCCAGCAAGAGCGGGGTCTGGACACGCCCTGACCTGGCCACCGACCATCTGGGGGCACCGCTTCTTCCTGGCGAGCCTCGTGTGATGGCATAAATGGTAGAGGCAGGACGTTAAACCCAGTGGGTGTCACTCAGCCTGAACTCTGTTGCATCCTAGAGCAAGGAGCGGTCACATTTACCATTTGGTGGCCCCACCCAGATCAGTGGTTACGGTTTTTTCTCCTTTGAGCTTAATTTTTATTCTCTTCAGAGATTCTCGCCCCACTGAGATTGTCATTTCTGAGGAGCACTGACTTAACAGTCCAAGTCACCCTGGACATCTGGCTGGATTCAAATCTTGAGTCATGTGTAAACATGCATGACTGCCTGTTGGTCGTCGGGTTGAGTTTCTGTGGGTGATTTTTCTCTCATGTCCCTTTAGTCTCAGCGCAGGGGCCTTTGGAGGGGAAGAGGTGGCTTTTCTAGTCACTGAAGGAACTGGCAGCTTGAGAGCGGCAGAGCTATGACCTAGCTGGGGACCTCGGCTGCAGTTGGGATTTGGAATCCAGCTAGGTGAGGATGGGTTGGTTCTTGCTCAGTTTGCTGCCAAGAATCTCATCTTGCATTAGATCCAAACTTGTGGCCTGTGTTGCATCTGAGCCTCCTGGGCTGCTCTCAGATGGGAGCTGTATGTGCTGAGTGCTGGCCGGGGCGTGCCCTGAGCGTGTTGCTGGGGCCTCACCGAGCTTGTCGGACTCCTGTTCCCACCACACCCCCTGCTCCTCTGCTTGTGCAATCCTCACTACCTTCCTGGTATCCTTCATCTTCTCCGTAGCTGACGATTTAGGCAGGAGAGAGACCAAGTTGTGCAAGTAGGTTTGGGGGGCAGGCTTGAGGCTCAGGAGTGCGGCCTAACTGAAAAGGGGTGTTTTCTGCTGGGTAAGCTGAGTTCTGGGCAGCAGCAGGCCTGGCACCCCGTGTGCACTGGCCAGCTGGGCCCTGGGGGTGGGACCCCGCCTCCCAGCTCCCTCTGAGGCTGCAGGAAGAGTGACTCATTCGCACCTCCTGCCTCCTGTGCCTCTAGCTCCTGCGGTCTGGTGCAGAGGAGGGCGCCCGGTTGTTGGACGAGGCCTGGCCTGTGCCTAGATCTCCCACCAGCTGGAGATGGGCTGGAAGGCAGGAGGGGAAGGGGCTGCGGCCTAAGGAAGGCTTGCAGTTGGCCTCCAAAAGGGGTGGAGTAAAATGGCCTCTTTTCTACCTGGATGGGCAAGAAAGAGGTTAACAGCATGAGTTTCTAGCGGCAGATGTGGGGCTGGAAAGAGGGGAAGTACATCTGGAGCTGGTTCGGTCCTGCCCTGCCCCTGGGAAGCCTGAGTCATCATACTGCTGAGGGCTCTGGACGCGCACCCTCCCTGTCCCATGGATCCCATCCCTGTGGGGAACCCTGCCTTTCCCTGCCGGCTCTTCCCAGCTCTGGCTGGGGGCGCCTGGCTCCCCGTGGGTGGCCAGTGAGAACCTGCACCTGGGACACGTCTCTGCTTGCTGGGCCGTTTTCTTGACGTGCCAGAGGGGCTCAAGCCACCCCTGTGCCACCGAGAACCGGCCTCCTTGCTGCCTACAGCGAGGCGCATGCTGGCAGGGGCTGGGGTCTGGAGCAGAGGAAAGGGGGTGCAACGAAGGGGTGGAGGCTGGGCGCAGGGCGTGGTCTTGGAGAACCAGGGAAGGAGGAGGCTATTTTACCCACTTTCTGGGCAAAACCTCAGAGCCTCAAGAAAGGGAGGTTGGGAAACTGGATAGGGGGCCGGGCTCAGAGATGCATCTGAGTGCAGATAAAGGCTTTCCAGAGCCTGGAGTGTGAATGGGAAGGGTTGAGATCTGGTTTAGCTTGTAGATAAACCAGTAGATACTGGTTATAAGCAGCTATTTATTTTAGCTTTGTTGGCGCTTCTGGCTTAAGCCACTTACTAAAAAGTCAGAAGCCTTTCAAGTTCTTCCAAGAAAGACCTGGGTTGTCATTTGGTTCATGTCCTGCTTTGAGCCAGGGCTGGACAGCTGCTGCTCTCGGTGGGGCACACCCATCCCACAGCTGCCTACGTGCCCCGAATGTGCCACTTCCCCTTTTGAAAGGTTGGGGGGGGGGTCTAGAGTGTTGAACAGAGAGGAATGAAGTGCTTTGGAGGCTCCGCCCAGTCGTTTCTGAAATTAATACTGTGGTTTTCATGGCAACCAGCAGGCACTCTGTCCTCAGAACCCAGAACTGTCCCTCCAGCATCACGTGGGTTTTGCTGGGTGGCTGTGGCTTCCTCGGCTCACCTTCCAGGACACTGGTTCTTGCCCAAGGAGCTTTGGTCCTGCATGCTTCAGTGTAACTCTGGGGCGCCCACCCTCTTCCCTAGTCCCGTAGGGCCGCGGAGCTGGGGGATTGGCGCTCCTGGAGGTTAGAGGGACTGCGCCACCTGCTCTTGTCTGTTGGAATGGGGCTGGCACGGCTCCCTGAGGAGGCCCTCGTCTTACTCTAGTGGAATCGCTGGGGTGTCCCAGTGCCTCAGCTCCCAAGGGATGGGCGGAGTGCAGGATAATGGCAATTGCTGGAGAGCAGCCCTTGACTTGAATCTCTCATAAGAGAGAGTTCCTCGCGCAGGTGGGGCTGGGGCAGGGGCAAAGATGCCTTTGATGACCTTAAGAGATGTTCCTGGGTTCTTTCCATTCTTGTCACACACACACACCCCGCCCCTCTTGTAGCCCCACCCACCTTTGTTTCCCGGTTTCCTCGGGATTCGGAAGGGAGCCTGCGGCCTGCCTTTACCTAGTTGACACAAGGGCTGGGCGAGCAGAGCTGGGGCTGGAGGGTCAGTCAAGGTTCGGGGCTATTTTCTGATCGGATCTCGCAGGAATGCGCCTCCCTCCAGTTCCAGCGGCCCCCTCCCCTCTGCAGCAGGGCAGCTGTCATGTGAGGGCCTCTCCCGCTGGCTCAGCCCTTTTGCAATCATCTGGCTGGCTCTGCGGGGACGGGTTGGGGGGAGGGGGATAGTGAGGATGGGCAGAGCCAAGGGGTAAACGAGGGGGCGTGGCAGGGGAAGCCTGTGGAGGAGGGGAAGGCGGTGCAGCTGAGTGCTGGGGGCCAGACCGGAGGGACGGCACCCGTCAAAGGAAGCGGGCTGCGCGGGGCTCGCGCTTTCCAGGTGTGAGGGAGAGCTGTCGTAGCGGGGCCCCGGCCAGGCATTCCATTCCGCAGGGAGATCCGCATTTCTCCTGACTCACGGGAGGCCGAAGGGTGCTTTCCTGCCAGTCCTCCTCTATATGGGATCTGAGTCACGGAGTTGCCTAGGGTGTTGGCTGCCCCGTGGTGACAGTGCCTACCCCACCCACTCACTCCCACTTCCAGGACAAGGGTCAGCAAACACACCCCTTTATCCCACTGTCCTTGGTAGTAACGCTCCATCTCCTTGACTCACACGCAGAACACGCACCTCGTGCAGGGGTTGCTGGGGAAACCACACCAAGTAGTCCCTTATTCTACCAGGGAGGAAACTGGAACCCAGAGAGGGGAAGTGACTTATCAAGGGCACATGCTAGTCTTTGCACAGTTCTTGCAGCCACTCAATGAGTCACTCTGGCTCCTAACAGGAGCAGGAGGACGCTTCCCTCAAAGGCTAGGGGTTGTGCATGGTGGGCAAAGCATGCCGGGTCTCAGCAGCAGGGACGGGAAGGTGTTGAGGGCTGCTAGGAGGGCCCGGCAGCCGCGACTGGGGTTCGAAGTGTGGAAGAGGAGCGAGGCCTGCCTGAGGCAGGGTCAGCCCTAGGGATCCAAGTTCTGGGGCTGGGGCTGGGGCGGGCAGAGGGCACAGGGTGCAGGAGAGGCTGGGCTTCCAGTAACAGGAACCTCAACTATGTGGTGACTCAGGCTCGGAGCAGCCTAGGCCCTTCCTTCCCTGCTCAGCCTGATTTCCTCAAACCAGACTTGGGAAGTGTAAGCTCAGGACCGAGGGAAACCTGGGCTGATCTGCCTTTCCCCCGGGAACTGGGGGAAAGGCAGAGGAAGTTGGAAAAGATGGGAGAAAGGCAGATTCCGAAAAAGGGGCGAGGGGGCTGGTGTTCCCCTGTCTGGGCCCCTCCTTCCCTCCCTAG
>PVKM010004362.1:33972-52606 GCA_004027735.1 Carollia perspicillata
GGCTCCAGGGAGGGCTGACAGCCAGGTCATTTCTCTGCTGCTAAGGTGGACATGCCAAAGGGACTTCCAACAGACCGCACACTTCACTTCCTTTCTGAGATCGAAGTTTAAAAACTACGATTGCTTTTTGAGCTGTCGACGTCTTTCCTTCTCTGTAAGACACCACTGATTTCAAAGAAGGGGACTTGTGGCCAGAAGGGAGCGGAAGGGGAATCCCCTGGCAAGGGGCTTGCCCACAGTACACCCTTTGTGGTTGCTATGGAAACAGGCATAATAGGAACAAAACAGGCACGGTCGCTGGGCAACAGGAGTCCACGTTCAGACACTACTGTACACACATCAGGGAACCCCCGAGGGAGAGCCCTTGCTAGGAAGCTGGGGTATCCCAGTGATGACAAGTCCTAGAACTCACCTGGCTGTGCCAGGGAGTCTGCGGGACTTCGGTGTGGGGCTTTGCCTCTGGGGGGGAGGGGTGGAGTGCCACCGGATAGGCTGAAGTCCTCCCGGATTCCTGGATAGCCCTTATTTTGACGGAGGAATCTGAAACCAGACAGAGCTTTTCTTTGCAACGTTGGGACCAGGAAGACTCATTATCCTGGGGGTTCTCCATCACCTGTCCCACCACCGGCACCATAGGCACCAGAGGCGTGGGCCATGGGAAATGTTTGTGCAGTAGCGTGGAAGTCTACAAGTGGGGGGACTGATGGGCAGGGGGAGCCGAGGGTGTGTGTGTGGGGTGCAGGGTGCTGTTGTGAAAAGCTCATTCATTCACTCAACTACGCAATCCTGAGTGATCGCTCCGTGCCAGCCACTGCTCTAGGCATGGTGCCCAGCGGAGAACAGGATACCCCTGCCCTCGTGGGGCTTAGGAGCTAGTGAGAGCTCCGACTCTGGCTTCTGAGAGCTGTGTGGCTTTAGGTAAATCACTGACCCTCTCCGAGAGGCTTTGCTCCCAGAGGCAATCCCAGACGATTAAATGAACTAGCACATGAAAATGCCTTCTGCAGTCTCAGACACAATCACTTTGCCCGTCCCCTGGGGGTGGAGCAGGGGTGGGGGGGGGTGGCTACAGCAATGGGCAGGAGAGGGTTGGCAGAAATTTCTAAGTGGGTATTTTCAATTACATCATTGAAAACTCTTGAGGGAAAAAAAAAAACCCTGTTGAAAATACTCCCTTCCCCTGGGCTATATCATGGGCTGCCCTAGGAAACCCCAGCTCTGGTTGCAGCAGAAAAGGCCATGGTTTCTTAGGGGTCAGGGTCTTGGTTACCCTTCTCTACCTTCTAGCCAGGAGGCCAGCAGGAGCCAGTCCCCGGGACTCCCCACCCCACCCCAACCTGGCAGTGACAGCCCCAGTGAATGGAGTACCTGGACAGCAATCACTATTCTGCGGCTGCTCCAAAAACCAGCCTGTCCTGCCTTCTTCCCTGTTGACCAGCAGGCCGGCCAGAGCAAACAATGGAGCTGATAAGTTGGCCCTGAGCCCGGGACACTGGCCTCTGCTGTCTCGCTCCTGGGGGGCCCAAGCTGAGGTGAGGGCGCCACACCCACACCGACATCCACACCCTCCCACTCTTCCCTTCCTGCTCTGGCCCCTTCCTCCAAAGGGCCCCTCCGTAGCCCTTTAGTTTGCAGATACGGTATCTATGTCTCTGTGGCCTGTGTCACATCATAACTACCTTTCCTGGGTGAGAACCTGGGTGGAAAGCAGCTCCCGTTTTTGATGTGCACTGGGAGAACGTGCATTGTCAAGGAAGCAAACGATTCATGTTGTCAGTTCAAAGCCCTTTGGTGAACTGCTCAAGGTTTTGATGCCCGAGGGGGGGGGGGCTGTTTGCATTGTCCTGCCTTTCTGCCTTGTTGACATCCTTCTCCATATGGAGGTATTGTTGATTTTACTTATTTGTCTTTTAAATTATATTCTGCTGATCACCCTGTTATAATTGATTTTATTTAAAAGAGGTCAACATGGATTAGCCAATTTACAGCATTACAGCTCAGTTCAGTTTCTCTGTATCCTTGATCCATATTTAAAATGCTGATGTAGCTCAGTGGATTGAGCTTGGGTTGTGAACCAAAGGGTCACCAGTTTGATTCCTAGTCGGGGCACAGGCCTGGGCTGCAGGCCGGGTCCCCAGTGAGGGCCATGCGAGAGGCAGCCACACATGGATGTTTCCCTCCCTCTCTTTCTCCCTCCCTTCCCCTCTCTCTATATCAATAAATAAAATTAAAAAAAAAAAGTAAAATGCTGAGCACATACATGATAAAGGGAATAGAAATCTAAAAGCCATTGGTAAAGGAAATAATTAGCTTTTTTTAATTTTGTATTTTTTGAAAGCCAACCCAAAGCTGTGAAGTTTAGGTTGTGCTTCTTCGGATGAGGTAGGTGCTGGGAAGGGGGTGCAGAACCGAGTGGGGGAGACCCCTGGGAAAGTCTGGCCTGTGCCTGCTGCTGTGGTGCAAGCGGCGGGCCTGCCCGTGCTGTGGGTTCAGGTCGAGCTCTGGTGCGTGTGCATTACAGAGAGAGACACACACACACACACAGTAAAACAGAGGAAATGCTGGTGCCCGATTCTCTGCGCTCTCAGTGTGCCTCTGCGTGTCTGTGCCTGTCGGAGTGTCTCCACGTGTCTCCACCTTTCTGTGCCCGTGATGAGTGTGTACATGTCTGTGTCTCCTTTGGCCGTCTCTTCCCTCCCCCACAGCCTGTACCCTGTGTGGGTAACTGGACCTGGGACACAGCCCCCAGGGCTGGCAGCAGAGTTGGCTGCTGGGTATTTTTAGCCTGTAAACATGTTTGCCATTTCAGAGGACAGGGCCTCTGGTCTCAGCCCCAGCCCACTCATGATCTTGTAGCAAGGAGGGTGCTCCTGCCCAGGGGGAGGGGACTTTTCAGGTCCCCAGCCTGGGGTCTCCCTTCTGCAGCGTTTGGGAAGGAAGGGAAGCTGGCCTGATGTGGGCAGTGGCTTGTGGCTCGGAGGGAGGATAGAGGATTCATGGGGGAGAGGAGAATGGGGGCGTGGAAGGGGGTGGGTGTAGGCAGAAGGACCCCACACCCTATCATTAAGCGTTTAATAAAATCTCCATGCAGTTGGAAGTGGCTGTGGGAAATGACTGTAAATTTGGAGACAAAGCGTCCAGCAAGTGGGAGGTGGGGGAGGGGCTCGGAGAGGGGCTCTGAGAGGGAATGGGCAGGTGGAGGACACGCGGGAGCGCGGTTTCTCGGCTGCTGCCGGGGGTCTGGAGAAAGGGGGGCCGCTGGGGCCAGGGGCTGCAGGCCTGACTCCGGTGTCGCTGCAGCAGTGGTGCCGGCCCTGGTGACTCTGGCTCCGAGACGTGCGGCAGCGTCTGCAAGCCGGTTCTATGGGGGGAGGGTCTCAGGGGCCCCCAGAAAGAGGGAAGATGAGAAAGGGGCGCGTCTGCATGGAACTTGGGAGCCAAGTGAGGAGACCGAGGCCTAGGATTTGAAGTGCAGTTGCCTGTGTTGAGAAAAATCTCAAAGGTCAGTGTCAGGCTGGAGGTCGCGGCTGAACCGCCCAAGCTCCCCAGATGCCTCTCTGAACCCCTTGTTCGTTCCTGGAAAATGTTCTGATTCCCAGTTCCAGCTGGGTGGATGAGCTCCGGGGAGCTGGGACGGGTTTCCAGCGGGTGAAGCCCCACATTGCACTCGCGGGTGGCAGACCCAGGCCTGGGCCAGGACATGGGGCAGTGGATGGGGTCGGGGGAAGGTAGCGCCTCGGACATACGCCCCCTTGTTCCCAGGTCTCTCCCCTCCACTCCCACCCTCCCCACCCCCAGCAGCCCGCTCCCGGGTCCCGGCGGAGTCGGCCCAGCTCGCTCGTCCCAACCCCACTCCGGCCCCGCCCGGCCCCGCCCTCTCCCCACAGCTCTGGGCAGACCCGCCCGCCCCAGCCGGAGTTACAAGAGCCGCCTCCTCGCACGGGGGCCCGGCCACTCGGAGCAGCTCCGCCGCAGGGACTGCACCGCCCGCCCTGCCGGACCCGCCCCGACCGGGGCTCGACGCCTGCAGCAGCCGCAGCACCGCGACCACGGCCCAGCGCGGGCCATGTCTGTGCCCCGGGGCTGAGCGCTCAGGTAGGGGCTAGGCGCACTGAGGCGCGGTCGGGAAACCGGACACCGGGAGCGGGGAAGGGAGGTGGGGTACAGGGCTTGGGCGAGGCACTTTGGTGGGTGTCGCTGTGAGGATTCAAACAGTTTGGAACAAGCTGGGCAATCCGGGGCTGGCGCGCCCTGGGAGCCGAGCTGCGGCTCCGGAGTTGGGGTGCAAGTTGGGCGAAGTTGGAAAGTTGCTCCAAAGCGTGCTTGGCTCTGGTCCGTATTTCTCTCGAGGGCTGATTTTCGGCCCTACCGCAGGTCAGGGCGCCGCGTTCCTGGCCTGGTGGCCCCCGTCCCACCCCCTCCCTCTGGGTGGGGCGGTGGCTCAGCGCGCTGCTCCCGTCCTAGTCCGTGTTTACAGGATAAGTTTCCGAGATCATTGCAGCGGCCCCTTGCCCGCTCCGGACGCCCCTGCCTCTGTCCCTCCCCTTACCCCACACCTCCACCCCAAACTCCGGGTCCCGGGCCCTCCCGGCCGCACCCAATTCTGTACCGCCCGCCTCTCCCTCCCTTGCTCCTGGCTGCCCCGAATCCCCCTCCAGTTGCCCCACCCTAGCCTTGCCCCTCTGTGTACCCCATCCCGAAGACTCCCTTCTTCTTTAGGGCTGGGGAGCCTGCAAGTTCGCAGCGCGCCTCCCTGCGGGACTGGTGGGAGTGGGGGTGGGGGACATAATTAGGGAGATTCCTGCACTGGGGTGGGCGGAGAAGGGGGGGTGCTGCTCGGCGGCACCGCCCTTGGGACCGCCCCTTCCCCCGGAGGCGGTGCTCTCTCCCCCAACCCACTCCCAAACCCGTCAGGGCGGGGTGGCCCCCGCCCCAGCGCCTGGATTGGCGCCAGCAGCCTGAGGAATGTGGTGGTTGGAGCCGGTGACTAATTCAAACCAGAACTCGGGAAGAGTGGTGGGGGGCAAAGGGGAGGGGAAGGGGCTGTGTGTGGGAGTTGGGGGCTGGAGCCGGGCTCGGCGTAGGAGGAGGGCTGAACTGCGCTCTTTGCAACCCTGCTCCGACGCGCGGTGCGCTCCAGGAGAGAGGGCCCGGGGGCCAGGTCCCCGCGGCGGAGTTGGAAAGGCAGCGTGCTCAGGGTGTGTTCGAACTGTGTTATGTAAGGCTTTCCCATGCTGGGAGAGGGTGTGCAGTGTGCTCGGGACTGGCCCTCCCTGACGCGGCCCGGCGACCCTTGCAGTGCCAGGGCAGGGGATGTGGGGGCGCAGCCCCCTGGCGATGCTGGCCTGGAGGGACCCGTCGGGTCTGGGCCGGACTGGCAGTGCCCCTTGCGTGGGAGGGGATTGGAGTGGACAGATGAGGCATCTCACAGCTCTGACTGGGCCTGAACACCAGGTGGGGGTGGCTCTGGCGCCTCTGCGCTGGATGTGGCCGCAGAGAATTGTGTGCTCGCGCCTTTCACTGGGTGTGGCCACCGAGAGGTGGTGGCGGCGGCGGTGAGGGGCCTCCGAGGAGCCTGCCATGGCTGCCGAGTGCCCTACTCTGCGGAGGGTGTTTGTGGCAAGGCGGGCTGGTGTCTTCCCGTGGCACTGGGGTCCTTAGAGAATGGCCTGGAGTTTCCGGGAGAAAGTGACCCAGATATTTACCTCTGGGTCTGCAGCATAGCGTAAGGCGCACCATGATTGGTTTTGAAAGTGTCCAGTATTAGAATGTAGCCTCTGATTTCGGGGGTCATGTGGCCCTCCTCACACAGACTAGCACACGATAGGGGCTGGGTTGATTTTGTGGGATGCAGGGATGTCTTGGGAGGGGGCTGCAGCGCAGGCTAGGGAGTGGAGCGGAGAGAGGGAGATTGACAATGCCTTGAGAGACATTTTAGGGTCTCCACCTATGCTGGGTCTAAATTAGGGGAGTAGATTCTGCCTTCACGCCCCCCTCTTCCCCTGCCCGCTGGGAGGGAAGCCCCTGGGGCAGGGCGTGGCAGTCACTTCCTTTCGAAGCTGAATGGGGACGCTTCCTTCTTGCACAGGGATGCTGGGCTGGGCTGGCTTGCGGGGGATGAGTGTGCGGCATGGAGAGCAGAGGGCGCCCGGGGCTTGGGGGGCTCCTTCTTGCTGTGAGCTGTGAGCTGTGAGCTGTGGGGTGAGGGAAGGTGGGAGTGGGCCTGGGACCGTGAGAGCTGGGCTGGCGGAGGGCCTGGGTGATTGGAGGTGGAGATCGGAGGGTGTCTCTAAAACCCCGCTCTTAAGAGGTTATGCCCAGGGACGTGGCTCCGAGAACACAGACCACAGGGAGCCACGGAAGTCATTCGGGGCTTAGGGCTGCAACCTGGAGGAGGCCCACAGCCGTGAGTCAAAGGTCCCTGATTCGAGGGGCTCCTTGAAGAGCCTACCTCACGGAGCTGAGGACCTGCACCAGCCAGACTGTGCTCAGGGGGTGAGGCCTGGGCAGGGACATGAGAGAGTGGACTGTGGGAGACCTGTGAGGGAGGAGGTCAGCATTGGTCAAGGGCAGGGGATGAGCAGGGGGTCTCCCTGGTCCCAGGGGGGCCCTGGGTGGCGCTGCCCGGGCACTGCCAGGCTGGATTCTTTGGCTCAGCTTGCAATTGGCCAGCCAGCCCTGGCAGAGCTCATCCGGGAGCCTGAGGAGCTGGTTTGAGGGGTTGCAGCAAGGCAGTGGGGGTGGAGGGGTGTGTGGGGCTTCGGGTGTGGTCACCACCTTCCTCAGAACCTGGGAACCGCCTGGGGACAGACAAAGGGGCAGACTGGGAGAGCTGGTCTGACTCCTGGCAGGATCTCTGTCCCTGCTGGCCCTCCCCCACCACTCCCAGCCACCCCCAGGTTTCTCTCCCTGGAGCTGGGCTGACCACGTGGAAGGGAGGTGGCCACTGGAGAGGGTTTAAGAATGTTACATCGGCCAGTGTCTGGGGCTTCTGCTCTTTGGGTCTCCCGCGGCTTCAGTCAGGCTCCCAGGGGCTGCCATTTCCCTAGGCTCCAGCCGTCCTGCGGGCCCTCGGGCCTTCCCGGGCAAGCAAGGTTACCTCCAGCTACCTCCACGTGTGGGCCTGCAAAGGGCCTGTCGGGGGGGCCACGAGGGTGGGCACAGCAGGGCTCAGCAGGACTGTGTGTTTCTGTGGAGCCCCTCTTCCTTCCTGTTGACCTTTGCTCCCATCAGGGGGCCGGCTGGGCTGTGGCAGTGGGGAGGTCCTGGGTCCAGGGTGGATGTTTCACGGTGGCCTTGGGGTGCTGCGTCTGCCAGTGTCACGGCAGCGAGCGAGGTGTGAGAGTGTCCCTGTGTCTGTACACGGTGGTCCCTGCATTGCCTTGGGCCTGGGCGTGTCGTCACTGCTTGTGTCTGGGGTTTAGAGGGCAGGGGACAGCCATGGGCCTCGCCCTGGTGGTGGAAGTTTCATGGGGACCGCGGGGCCTGTAGGCAGGGGCTGAAGTAATTCTCTCCATCCCGGGCAGGTTCTGGACCCTGGAGTTCGTGTCCAGGGGTCCCGTAGGAGGGCGAGGACAGCCCTGGGGGTGAGGCCTGGACCCGCTGAGCGAGGCACTGCTCTGGGCAGTCAGGGAGGGGCATCCTGCCCTGTCCCTGGGGGCCGGAGCGGAGGTTCCAGGGGAAGGGGAAGTGCCGGGAGCTGATCCGGACTTCGGGCCTCGCGTCCTGGCTGGGCTGGAGGCGGCTCTTCGGCAGCCAAAGGCCCTGCACTGGCGAGACCTGACCACTGGGTGGAGAGCTGGGCCTTGGTGGGGGCTCAGATTAGGGCATCGGTAGGGCTGGTGGGCAGCTCCCAAGCTGTAATCTCCCCCCAGGGAGAGCCAGCGAGTTCTTCACCTCCCCACCCCACCCGTGGACATCAACGTCTGCAGAGTTGGCGTCTTAATCCCAGCAGCTCTGGGTCAGGGTCCACGCATGCCTCCAGGGCCCTGTGGCCAGGTAGGGGGACCTCCAGCTGGTGCATGTAGTGCTGCCCCCAGCCCCTCGTCACAAGGAAGGGAGAGTCCCTCTTGGTCAGGGGAGGAAGAGGGAAGCTCCCTCCCCGATAAGAGTGAGAACTGAGAACTGGCTTCTGAGCTCACTGGGGAAGTGGCCACAGGAGAGGTGGGGAGAGGTAGGGCGAGGTGGGGAATAGCGGCGGGGTGGAGCCCAAGAAGCAGCTGGCAGGCTGGGGTGGGAGAGGGGAGGCCCTGGAAGTCAGGCGCAGGAAGCTGGTGTGATGGTCATGGGCTGGCTGGGGCTGGAGAAACTTCCTCCTGCTGGGTTGTGGGCTGGGCCAGTGGCCCAGGTACTAATAAGTGAGATAGTCAGGTGCACACAGGTGGAGCGGGGCAGAGACCGGTGTCTCTCCAGTGCCCGTGCTGCTGGTCTGGTTGCAGGTGTCCCCCCTCCCCCGTGCCCCCAGCCCGTGTGCTGCCCTGAGTCGGCTGAGTGTAAACGCCCTTGCTCCCAGCCTAGACCCTGGAGGTGCCGGCGCAGGGCTGCTCCAGTTGGACTAGGGCCTGGTTGCTTTTCCGGACAGAGATCCGCCAGCTGCGGACGTGGGGGTCCATCTGGAGGCTTAGGCCCCGGAAGAGAGCCACCTCCGGGTTTCTGCTTGTCCTTCTGGGATGAGGGTCTGCCTGTCACGCTGTTCCCATTTCTCAGTGAGTGGAGGTGTTTGCCGCGCCCTCCCGGGCCCGGCTCTGCGGGTCCTGTGCTGCCCAAGCCCCAGACGGGGATGAGTTTTTTGGCCTTGACGTGTCGGGGCCCAAGAAAGCTGGGTCTTGGGCCGCTCAGGACTTCTGACCCCGGGGGACATAGCCTCGACGAGCCTCATCACCAGAAGACCCCTCAGGGATGCCATGGACACCGCCCATTTTGGGTCCGCTGTCCCCAAGCCGGACCAGGACGAGGCCCATCTTCTGGTGGGTGTGTCTGTCTGCTTCTTACTCAGCCCACTTCCAGTATAGGTTTCTCCCTCCCGCGTATCTCCCTTGCACATCTTTCTCTGTGGTTTCTCATCCTGTGCGTGCCTTTACTTGTGCCTTTGTCCCCGACCCGGGTACAGACCGTTGGCCTTGGTGTCAGAGGACTCAGGGCTTGCCTGTCAATCCTGGCTCATCCTTGGGCAAGTCACCTACCTCTGGGGCCAGTTTCTGCATCTCTAAAATGAGGACATTAATTTTTAATCACAGAGGGCTGTTTGGGGATTGAATGGGACCCCGGGCACGGAACTCCAGCGCTGCTGTGCCTACCGGGCATGCCCTGGGAGCCCTGTGGGAATTCTCTTCCGACTGGTTGGGCTTTTCTTTCCATGCGGGGCTTTCTCTTCCTCTTTGAAGTCTGGTGAGTGAGTGTGAGAGTAGGCTGCCCCTCTGGGTGTCTTGTTTACCCCAGGTCGCCCTGGTTATAAGTGTTTGGGGCTTTCCCTCTGGTGGTGGTCTCTGCCCCAGCGGTGAGTCATTCCATTAGTCATTTCATTCTCCTGGTATGGGGACTGCTTCTGCCAGGCCTGTGTGTGTGGCGGGTTGGTTCATGCACGTGTGTGTGTCCTGTGCTGCTGGGTGGAAGCTTCGTCGCTATCAGTGTCCTCCTCGTTGTGGAGGGGAGTGCTGCTCCGCCCCTTGGAGGGTCACTTCTTGCGTCCGGCCGGTGCTGGGTGTGCGTGCCGACTCTGGTTGCCTGGTGTGTGTATCCGGTCTCCAGGTTGGGGGCTCAGAGGCACTGACCCCCTGTCCTGTCTCTCAGGTGTGTGTGTATATCAGTTCCTGTCCCTCAACACTGCTGCTGGCTGCACGCTGGTCTCTGGCTGCTGCGGTAGCGGCAGCGGCAGCGTTGGGCCGGCCCCGCCCTGCTGTCTTCCTAGGGCTTAGGGGAAGAAGGGGCTGTGTTCAGGGTGGCGGTGGGGGAGGGTGCGCCCCTGGAGGTCACCACACTTAGTGGAAGCCCTCTGCCCAGGGCGAGGAATCTTCTCCCTGGATCTGTCCAGGTGTCGTCCCCCATGGACAGAGGCTCTGCACCTCCTCTTCGAGGCTCTGAAGGGACAGGATGGCTTCAGGCCCGAACTACACTCTGTCCCGCAGTCTCAGACGCGTGTCCTCTCAGCCTGGCAGCTGGAGGGGCCGCACCCTCTCACGCCATCTGCTCTCCAAGCAGCCCTCTGCTTTCAAGGGGCTCCGCTGCAGCCCTGCTTGTGCTGTTGCCAGTGGTGGGGCGGGCGGGGGGCCCCTGCGCCCCTTGTTCTTGCCCGAGGACCTCACTTGCTCTGCCCCGTGTAAATGACAGGCGGTGCGGCGGCCTTCTCTGCAGCGGCGGGCATGTTCCCTGTCTGTGCTGCCCAGTACAGTAACCGCGTGTGGTCGTCGAGCTCTGGAAGTGTGGCTACTGCGACCGGTGAACTAGATTTTAAATTTAATTTCAGTTAATTTAAATGTAAATAGCCACCTGTGCCTGCGTCGTTGGCGGCACAGCTGCAAAGGCTTCTGGCACTTGGCTGAGTGCTCGGAACTCCCCGGAGCACCGGAGACCCTGCTTTGGGTGGCCTGGCTTCTCCTGACTTGTGTGGGAGGGACTGAGGGCTGGGGCCCAGGAACAGAGAACATGCCCTGGGCACAGTGACCCCGAATCCCTATGGGTACCCCCATGTCCAGCTGACTGCGTGGCCCGGATCAGATGGGAGGGGAGGGGAGTCCTCCTGGCTGGGCCTGCAGGCAGCGGAGCCAGAGCAGGCAGGGTGGTTGGCAGCTCCGGCCGGCTGGGAAGCCAGTGGGCGCTCTGCCAGGGCCAGCCTGTGGCCCCGGGTGCAGGGCCTCCCACTGTCACGGCCCGTGGGCCCTGCTTTACTCCGGATGGCCTTCTCCCCTCCTCATCAGCAGCCTGGGGCCAGGCGAGTTCCAGCCCCTCCTCAGCCTCCCGACTGTGCTCCTAGGGACTCTGTCCCCAGCACTGTGTCTGGCTTGGGGCCCCGTGGGAGCAGCTGGCGGGGAAGCTGACTGCCTGTGTCCACTGGAGCCCCGGCCCCTCTGGTGCTGGGGGTCTGGCCTACGAAGCCCTTTGTTGGGTGGTTTTTAGGTGTTGCCCTTCGCATGTTTGGGGCTGTTGTGGCCACAGTGACTCATTGGGGAAGGAGGGAGGGTGGGGCCAAAATGTGGGCAAGGGTGAGCGTGCTCTCCCCCAGCGCCCGCTGCGGGCTCAGCACCAGGATGCTGGGCTGAGACACGGGGGCCCCCTCAGGGAGGAAGACAGGTACCAGGGCGATCAATGGCTTCAGAGACCTGAGAAGCCCTCGGGCTGCAGGCCTCTTCCTTCCTTGCCCTGCCTGGCTCACGTCTGCAGGGCTGGCTTCTCGGCGCTGGCCCCAGGGGAGGCATGGTTTAAGTTCTGGCTCTGCCGGTTTCCTGTGGGGAAGGGTCAGTGTGACTTCTTGTCGCCCCCCTCTGCCTGTGAGAAAGGGAGGAGGTGTGGCCCCCGCTCACACCTGTGTCCACAGGCTGCGCACCCCCCCCCCAGCCCTGCTGGCCTCCGGGAACACCTGTGCTGAGGAGGCGCCGCACTATCGTAAATACCACAGGTGTGAGTGCAGGTGGTCGGGCGCCTGAGGGTCCGTGGGGCTATCTTCCCCCGTGTTGTGACATTGGAAATGCTAAGTGCCCATGAGTGTCCACGAAGAATCCTGTTTCTCAGAGGCAAACGAGCATCTTCAAGATCCCATCTATGTCTCATTCTCTCACAAGTCTCCTGAGCCTTCTGGAACGCTCATTCACGTTTTATATCCAGGACAGGAACCGAGTCTTTCCCATCCCCACGTCTGGCCCGTGGAGGATCCGGAGTGCAGTTGGGTGACAGTTTGGCGCGGTGTGTCATTTGGTGCTGGGCCGAGCTGTCAGTCCCTCACCCGTGTGCTCCACAGGGTCCAGGGCAGCGTGGGACGTGCAGGAGGCGACCAGCACGCACACACCTATGGACTGGCTGACTCACTTCTGTGTGTGAATGGCTGTAGGGTGGGGCGCTGGGCCAGGTGCTCCGTGACTGACGGTGCACCCCAGTTTCCCAGACATGCTCTGGGTGACGCTGCCACCGCCATTTCGTGTAGGTGGCTGTAGGCTGTGACTGGAGCCAGAGTCCCACCTGCTGTCTTCTCGGGGCACCTCTCCTGCTGCCAGCTCATCCTGTGGCCGGAGGGCGTCTTTGCCCCTGAGTGCCTGCACCTATGGGAGCCTGGCTTGGGGCCCAGCCTGGGCGGCCAGATGGGCCCTGACTCACCCCGTCCCTGAGGCCGCTCCCCTGGACGCCAGCCTCTTGGGCTGGGACCAGTGCCTGGGGTGGGGGGGCTGGGGGGTGCTGGGGCTTCCTTTGTCCGGTGGCTGCATGTGACCGGGCTTGTGGAGCTCTCAGCTGGCAAGGGTCCCCCTGGCCCCTGAGGACGGATTTAGACAGGGTGACCCAGAGTCACCGTTGCCACCATCCCTGCCTGCAGGCCTGCCTGTCGCCACCCGCAGAGCTGACATGACAGGGTGTGGGGAAGGAGGTCCAGGTCTGGGCCTGCGCCCAGGGACAGTCGCTTCGTTACTGTGTGTGGGACTGGGGCCAGGGGGCCACTGAATGCCGGCCGTCTGTCTGCGCAGTGACAGCCCCTCCTGAAGCCAGTGCGAAGACCCTCACG
Source organism: Carollia perspicillata (assembly GCA_004027735.1). NCBI lineage: Eukaryota > Metazoa > Chordata > Mammalia > Chiroptera > Phyllostomidae > Carollia > Carollia perspicillata. Next base: position 46,676 of record PVKM010004362.1, read on the forward strand.
GGGCTGTGTGTGTTGAGAGGCTCCTGTGCCTGGGTCTTTTCAGGCCCGCTCTCTCTCCCCTTCAGTCCTCACGGAAGTCCTTATCCCCTCCATTGTCACAGATGAGGAGATGGAGGCCTGGCGAGCGTAAGGGACTTGGCAGGGGGTCGTCCAGCTGGGAGGGTGCAGATCCAGGATTTGACGCTGAGCTGGGCCTCCTCTACCCTGTCTCCGTGCTTCCAGGCTGGCGAGTCACGAGCGGACGGAACTGACGCCAGCGAGGGTCGGGGTTTTGGTCTGGCCCAGGGAACAGCACATCGGCCATTGCTTTCGTGGCCGCTGGTTGGGGTTCGAGCAAGCTGCTGCGGAGTGTGAGCGTCAGCGTGACCTTTTTTCCCTAGGCTGTGTGACCGGGATTCCCCACGGAGAGACTGAGGAGAGGACAGGAAGGAGGGGCGGGCTCCTGGCAAGGCATTCGCTCCTGAACTGAGTCCTGCAGAAGGTCAGTAGGAGGGAAGGTGATGAGAGAGGTGGAGGTGATGGGGCGGGGAGGGCGGAGACCCCTGGGTGGCATCGGGAAGCTGGGCATGGGCGGGTGGGAGCAACGTGGGGCTGGTGACCTGTGAGGCCGGTCGCATCCCCTGTCCACTTTCCATCTTGTTCGTTGTGCCTTGGAGCATCTTTGCCGAGGGAGCGGGTGCCTTGGAAACGCACCCATGATCTGCCCCTGGACTTCTCATCCTCTTACTGGTGCACCTTGTGCCGCGCTGGCTTGAACTCATTCCCTTCCCTTGTTCCAGATGGAGAAGGAGGAGGAGACGACACGGGAGCTGCTGCTGCCCAACTGGCAGGGCAGTAGCTCCTCCCACGGGCTGACCATTGCCCAGAGGGAAGATGGTGTCTTCGTGCAGGAGGTCATGCAGAATTCCCCTGCGGCCCGCACTGGGGTGGTCAAGGAGGGTAAGTCACCACAGGGTGTTGCCTGGGGGCTGGGTTGGGGTGGGTGAGGGTGGCAGAGGGCAAGCAAAAGTGGACACGTGACTGTGGAGGGTCCAGTTTCAGTGCCATCAGGATGGTCAGTACCCAAGCCCTACTGTCTCTTGTCCACTTTTTGTCCGCCCCTTGCTCGGGATCACTAGGGGAGGTGGTCACGGGGGGAGGAAGCTGGAGACAGTCCTCAGTTCTGATCGCACCACTCATGAGCTCTTGCCACTTTGGGAAAATTAGCTGACCTCTCTAAGCCTCAGTTTCCTCATCTGTATAATGGGTGCCACCATGCCTGCATTGCAGAATGGTCATGACATGCAAATGCAAGTCCATTGGAGCACCGAGCACACGTTGTTTGTGTGTCTTTTCCCTGAGATCCACTTCTTGTTCCTCCCTGCTCAGGGGACCAGATTGTGGGTGCCACCATCTACTTCGACAACCTGCAGTCAGGAGAGGTGACGCAGCTGCTGAGTTGCATGGGGCACCACACCGTGGGTCTGAAGCTGCACCGCAAGGGGGACCGCTCCCCTGAGCCTGGCCAGACCTGGACCCATGAGGTCTTCAGCTCCCACTCCTCGGAAGTGGTTCTGGTGAGTGCCTTGCTGGCCCGTCTGCGTCCTGAGCTGCCCCTGGCCGCACCGACCTGCTGGCCCACTTCCTGAGCCTTCTGTCTGCCTCCTGGACCTCTCCTGTCCCTCCTTCTCCTAGTTTCACCCCTCCGCACTCTCGGTCGAGTCAGCCCAGTTGTTCCTATTCACCGGTGGCGTGTAGCTGATGCTGCCTCTCAGACTCAGTCTCTGCAGAGTGCTGTAGCGTGGTCACTGGCTCGTGCTGTCTGGTCCTAGGTGCTGCTTTGCCGGAATCTTTGAAATGATTTCACAGGTGCCCAGCTCTACCTCTCACAACATTTCTCTACTTCCAGAGGCCTGGACTCACCTGTGAGTCAGAGGCTGGGCCACAAAGTGCCCGAGGGACATCTCCCTGCTCCTTCTGATGGCTTCTTTGTGTAACAGATAACGGGGCTCCAAGGGAAAGCGTTCGCCCAAGCACGGCCACTCTCACCCCAGCTTTCCCGGGCTCCCCACTTAAATAATCACGCCAGGGAGTTGAGAGCCTCAGGGTCCAGTCAGTGCAGAGCTGGTTGCTTGGAGGTGTCCCCAGTACTTGACCGGCGATTTGAGTCTAGAATCGATGGTAAATCCTTTTCCCACACTATGCCATCCAGGAGTCTACACCCTTCCTCTCCCCAAGGCTTTTGCTTCCTTGAATTTCCCCAAATAATTTCTGTTTCCCCCCTGTGATGTGGTTGGTAGCCCCTCGCGCCAGCCCTCTGCGCTCTGCCCTGGGAGGCTCCTCGGACTGCCGTTATGGTCCCAGCTTCTCGGGGAAGCAGGCTGGGCTGCGGCTGGCGTCTGTAACTCAGGCAGACTCTGCTGCAACCTCTGCTGGGCGTGTCTCTCTGCAGAGCGGGGATGATGAGGAGTACCAGCGCATCTACGACACAAAGATCAAGCCTCGGCTGAAGTCGGAGGATGGAATGGAAGGGGAGACCCAGAGCCGAACCATCACGGTGACTAGAAGGGTCACGGCCTACACTGTGGATGTGACGGGCCGGGAAGGAGCCAAGGACATCGACATCAGCAGCCCCGAGTTCAAGATCAAGATTCCACGGCACGAACTGACCGAAATCTCCACTGTGGATGTGCAGAGCCAGCCTGGAAAGACAGTGATCAGGCTGCCCTCGGGCGTGGGGGAAGTGTCTTCAACCACGGGCTCTGCTGTGGACATTCGCGCAGGTTCCACGTGCACTTCCGGACCGGAGCTCCCAGGTGCCGGCCACTCGAAACTCCAGGTCACTGTGCCTGGCGTAAAGGTGGGAAGCCCAGACATCAGTGTCGGTGCAAGGGGCTTAGACTTGGGTGGCAAAGTGGGAGTCCAGGATCCAGGAGTGGGCATTTCATCTGCTTTTAGGGGTGGGGCAGTAGAGGTGCAGGGCCCATCTCTTGAGAATGACAATAGTGGAAGAATTAAAATGCCCACCGTGAAGGTCCCAAAATTTGGTGTCTCCACAGGGCCTGAGGGCCAGGTACCAGAGACAGGCCTTAGTGTTTCCGCACCCGAATTCTCTGTGGGGCACAAGGGCAGCAAGCCAGGCACAGTCGTGGGTGGGAACATCCAAACCCCTCAGCTAGAAGTCAGTGCTCCCTGTGCCAATGTTGAGGGGAGGCTGAAGGGCCCCCAGATTACCGGACCATCACTTGAGGGAGACCTAAGCCTGAAAGGTGCCAAGCCACAGGGGAGTATAGGGATGAATATCTCTGCTCCAAAAGTCAAGGGCAGCATCACTGGCCCCAGTGTGGAAGTTCAAGGCCCCGATGTTGATATGCAGGGGCCTGGAGGCAAACTAAATATGCTCAAGATGAAAGTCCCCACATTCTCCGTATCAGGTTCTAAGGGAGGAGGAGCTGGAATTGATGTGACACTGCCCACAGGTGAAGCGACTCTTCCTGGGGTCTCGGGGCGTGTCAGCCTGCCTAAGGGTGCTACTGGGGGGCTGGAAGGGAAGACAAAGGGCACTACAGTCAAGAGTCCTGAAATGGTTATTCAGAAACCTAAAATCTCCTTGCAGGAGGTGGATCTGACCCTTGGGTCCTCCAAACTGAAAGGAGATATTAAAGTCTCCACTCAGGAGGTGCAAAGTGATGTTAAGGGCCCTCAAGTGGCAGCTAAAGGCCCCAAAGTGGACATACAGACACCCAGCCTAGAGGGGACCCTGGCAGGACCCAAGCTGAGTGGTTCTCCTGGGAAAGTCGGAACCTGCAGTATCTCCATGGCAGATGTAGACCTCACTGTGGGCGCACCTAAAGTGAAGGGGAGTGCAGATGTCACACTCCCAAAAGTAGAAGGGAAAGTCAAAGTCCCTGAAGTGAATGTCAGAGGCCCCAAAGTGGATGTCAGTGCCCCAGATGTGGATCTTCATGGCCCAGAGTGGAACCTGAAAATGCCCAAGATGAAAATGCCCAAGTTTAGCACTCCTGGAGTCAAAGGGGAAGGTCCGAATGTAGACGTGAATCTACCCAAAGGACATGCCAGTATTACAGGGCCCAAGGTCAACATGGAAGTCCCAGAGGTCAACACAGGAGGCCTGGGGGGTGAACTTAAAGGCCCTGATGTTAAGGTGCCTGAAGTGAGTGTCAAGTCACCAAAGATCTCCATGCCTGATGTAGAGCTACATGTTAAAGGCACAAAGATAAAAGGAGAGTATGACGTAACGGCACCAAAACTTGAAGGGGAACTGAAAGGCCCCCAGGTGAACGTAAATGCTCCAGATGTGGATGTTCATGGCCCTGACTGGCATCTGAAGATGCCCAAGATGAAAATGCCCAAGTTCAGCATGCCAGGGCTCAAAGCAGAGGGCCCAGATGTGGACGTGAACCTGCCCAAGCCTGATGTGGACATTTCCGGGCCCAAGGTAGATGTTACTGCTCCTGATGTGAGAATTGAGGGACCAGAAGGAAAATTGAAAGGACCCAAATTTAAGATGCCTGAGATGAATATCAAAGCCCCCAAGATCTCCATGCCAGATGTGGACTTACATTTGAAAGGCCCTAGTGTAAAAGGAGAATATGATGTCACAGCACCAAAGATTGAAGGTGAGATTAAAGTTCCTGATGTTGAACTCAAAAGTGCCAAAGTGGATGTCGATGTCCCGGATGTGGACGTTCATGGCCCAGACTGGCACCTGAAGATGCCCAAGATGAAAATGCCCAAGTTCGGCATGCCCAGCTTCAAAGGAGAAGGCCCAGAAGTGGACGTGAACCTGCCCAAGGCCAACATCGATGTCTCAGGAACCAAGGTGGATGTGGAAGTTCCAGATGTGAACATCGAAGGACCTGAAGGGAAGCTGAAGGGTCCCAAGTTTAAGATGCCTGAGATGAATATCAAGGCCCCAAAGATCTCCATGCCTGATGTGGACTTGCATATGAAAGGCCCCAAGGTAAAGGGAGAATATGATGTCACCATGCCAAAGCTGGAAGGTGACCTGAAAGGGCCAAAAGTAGATGTGAGTGCCCCAGATGTTGAAGTTCATGGTCCTGATTGGAACCTAAAGATGCCCAAGATGAAAATGCCCAAATTTACCATGCCTAGTCTCAAAGGAGAGGGCCCAGAACTTGATGTGAACCTGCCCAAGCCTGATGTGGACCTTTCTGCACCCAAGGTAGATGTTACTGCTCCAGATCTGAGCCTTGAGGGACCTGAAGGGAAGTTGAAAGGCCCCAAGTTTAAGATGCCTGAAATGCACTTCAAAGCTCCTAAGATGACTCTGCCTGATGTTGACCTCGATCTTAAAGGACCTAAAATGAAAGGAAATCTAGATATGTCTGTACCAAAAATAGAAGGTGAGATGAAAGTTCCAGAGGTGGAAATCAAAGGCCCCAAGGTAGATATGAAAGCACCAGATGTGGAAGTACAAGGTGGAGACTGGGGCCTGAAGATGCCCAAGATGAAAATGCCCAAGTTCAGCATGCCAGGTTTCAAAGGAGAGGGCCCAGAAGTGGATGTGAACCTGCCCAAGGCCGACATTGATGTCTCCAGACCCAAGGTGGACATTGAAGCCCCAGATGTGAGCCTGGAGGGACCAGAAGGGAAGCTGAAGGGTCCCAAGTTTAAGATGCCTGATATGCACTTCAAGGCTCCCAAGATCTCCATGCCTGACGTGCACTTGAAAGGCCCCAAAGTCAAAGGGGATGTGGATGTGTCAGTGCCCAAGATAGAAGGTGAAATGAAAGTGCCAGATGTGGACATCAAAGGCCCCAAAGTGGACATTGATGCCCCAGATGTGGACGTTCACGGTCCAGACTGGCACCTGAAGATGCCCAAGATGAAAATGCCCAAGTTCGGCATGCCTGGCTTCAAAGGAGAGGGCCCGGAAGTGGATGTGAACCTGCCCAAGGCCGACATTGA
>PVKM010004363.1:0-52515 GCA_004027735.1 Carollia perspicillata
TATTTTTTAAATTTTCATTACCGTTTTATCCTCCAATTGCTTTTTCCTTTCTTCCCTTCTTTCTTGATTTAGTACTACACACTTTCTTTCCAATTTTTTCTCTCCTTTCTATCTTGTCCTGCCATTTTTTTTAAATATCCACAAGTGAGAAACAAACTTGGAACTGTGAAAGGACCTGAGGTAGACCTAAATAGGGGGCAACCCAACAGCTGAGACAGTGAGACACATTTCACTCGACTATTGCAGGGAAACTGCAAGTTGCTGCATATTTGGATTATTATTATTTTCTCCTTTTTCATTATTCCTACATCTTTTATCTCAATAGTATTTTTGTATTCCCCTTCTTTCTGTATAGTCTTCTTTACTTGGCAGGGTATATTGTACCATTTGACAGGTTTCCCCTGTTCTCTCTTCTACATGGAATTGCTAATTTACTGTCCTTCATGTGAATTGTGTTCCATCAGCACACTAATCAAAGTCCTACACCCCCTGTTCAGGTTATTCAGATCACATACATTCTGGCATATGAGTGCTGCTCTAATATTATTGTAAATAACTGCTATTCCACACAATTGTAAACACTTCACAGCATCCTCCCCGGATACTAGCCCACATCACAGTCTCCTGAACTCTATTATTGGGGAGGTTAACACTATTCTCTCACAAGCTACACCTATGTACTACTCTTTACTCTCACCTTACCCCAGAATCTGACCTCCCACAACTTCACTGCTTTCTAGATCCAACTCACAACCCTTCCCTTCCCAACAAGAGTCTTATCTTCTTCCCATCCTTTCTTAAAAGTGGCCAGTTGGGTTGAAGATCACAGTTACCTGTGATCTACTACACATAGCCAAAAGATCTCCTATCTCTTCTACTGACTGCTACTTTAAATATCATAGAATACTCCCCTGCTGTCTTAAAGCATTTTGCCTCCCCCTCCAACTGAGCACAAAAAAGAGTAGGTGGAAGCAGTGAACACCCAGGATACCCAAAGGAGACTGCACCACTGAATCTCACAGGCACTCTACCACAGCAGTTCACACCATAAACCCTGGGAACCAAAACAAATCCATTTAAGAAGCGGAAGCTATCAAGAAGAGTCTCATAAACAATGAGAAGACAAAGAAACAATCCCCAAATGAAAGGAGAAGAGGAAGCCTCAGAAAGAATGCTAAATGAAATGGAAGCAAGTCAGCTATCAGATATTGAATTCAAAGAACTAGTTTATCAGGAAGTTCCATGACATGACAATAAACTACCAGAAACTACAGGAGAGCTACAATGAGCTCACCGCAAAGTATACCAACATGAAAAAGAAAATAGAAAACATAAACAAGGGCCATGAGGAAATGAAGAATACAATTGCTGAACTGAAGAACACAGTGGAAGGAATCAAAAGAAGGATGGATGAAGCAGAGGATCGGATCAGCGAGTAAGAGGACAAAGTAGAAAAAAATACCCAGAAGGAGCCTGTAAAGAAAAAAAGGCTCAGAAAGAATGAAGAGGGATTAAGAGAAATGCAAGACAATATGAAGCATAATAATATCTGTATAATAGAGATACCAGAAGGAGAAGAAGAGGAGCAAGGAATAGAAAATCTATTTGAAAAAGTAATGATGGAAAACTTCCCTAATTTGATGAGAGAAAAAGTCACACAAATACAGGAAACACAGAGAATCTCAATCAAGAGGAAGCCAAAGAGGCCCACTTCAAGACACATCATAATAAAAATGGCAAAATTCCAAGACAAAGAGAGAATCTTAAAGGCAGCAACGGAGAAGAAGGAAGTAACATACAAGGGAGCCCCAATAAGGTTAGCTGCTGAATTTTCAATGGAAAAACTGCAAGCCACAAGAGAATGGCAAGAAATATTCTAAGTAATGAGAACCAGAGGCCTGCAACCTAGGCTGCTTTACCCAGCAAGGCTCTCAATCAAGATAGAAGGCCAAATAAAGAGCTTCCAAGACAAAAGAAGTCTAAAAGAATATGCACCCACCAATCCAGCACTGCAAGCGATGCTAAAGGGACTGCTCTAAGGAAAGGAAGGAAAAGAGAGAGACAGAGAGGAACATAGGTACAAAAATGGCAATGAATAATTACCTATTCATAAAACCTTAAATGTAAATGGATTAAATGTTCCTATCAAAAGACACAGAATAGCTGAGTGGATAAGAAAGCGTGACTCACACATATGCTGCCTATAAGAGATCTACCTGAGGACAAAATACCTACACAGACTGAAAGTGAAGGGCTGGAAACAAATTTTCCAAGCAAATGGACAGGAAAAAAAAGCCAGGGTAGCAATACTCATATCAGACAAAATAGACTTCAAAAAAAAAGAGCCATAAAGAGAGACCCAGAAGGTCACTTCATAATACTCAAGGGAAGACTCCACCAAGAAGATGATTATCCATATGATTATCTCATAATGAAGTAGATAACTGAACTGACCTTGAAGGTCAATACTTCTACTTATGCACACTTATTGGTGATGTTTGGGCCATGAATATGAGTCCTGACATTCAACCCCAAGGTACAAGAGAAATGCCAACTCAAATATCTAGTATCAAGCTCTGACACAGGCAGAGCTTGGAAGATGTCTCTCCCAGATTCACAATAAGGAAAAACATTAAGAAAACAAAAATGCAATATTTTTTCTTAGCCATACAAAACAAACTGCCAGCCCAAAATGTGAAGAATCAGGTGAGTATAAAGAATCACAGCAGAGATCAGAATAATTGAGGCAGAAACTGCTGGAGCCAATTATTTGTAGGAATACTCAAAGGGTGGTTTTGATGAATTGCTTGTGGCTGGGTGTGACCTAGGCTAGGGGTTGAAAACTCCTGGGGGACCAGTCTTGGGGATAGGCCCACACTATCTTGGGTTTTGCCACCAGAAATCCCACCAAGTTCTCACAGTGAAGATCTGAGAAAAATTCCCTCACATTCCTTCTAGGAGATGGGAAAAGCAACCCTTTTGAAATACACCCTATGTTTTCCATAATAAAGACCTGTTTTCCAAAAGAAATACAGTGCCAGAGACCTTCATGAGAGAATTTGTAACAAGTAGATTTACTTTGCAAGAAATATTCAAAGTTATTCAAAGAGAAGTAAAATGGCATAGGTCATAAACTCAAATCTAGGCCCAGGATGGGTAGTTAAGCTGGTTAGAGCATCATCCTGATACGTCAAGGGTGTCTGTCTGTCTGTCTCTCTCTCTTTCCTCCCTCGCTTCCTATCTTGCTCTCAAAAAATCAATAAATAAAAACTTTGAAAAGAAAAGGAAATTCAAATCTAATAGGTAAAGCAAGGGCTTTGAGAAGGGCTAAATGAAAGTAAAATAAACTCTTATTACTTAATCTTAATTGACCTAATAGATATAATAGCAACAATGTATTGGTGATTATAGTATATGTGTAATTGAAATTAAATGACAAGAGGAACAGGAAAGAGGAATCAGCAACATGCTGTTATGAGCTACATGTGCTACCCATGAAAAAGTATAGTCTTATTTGAAAATAAACTTCAATTATCCTCAGAGAAGATAAAACACAGAATCATATTAAAACCAGAGAAGGCAGGAAAGAAAGATTCAAAAAGAATCAAAGAAAACAATAACTACAATGAACATAAAAGTTATAAGCTTGATTACAGCAATCTAACAATATCAATAATAACTTTAAATGTGAATGGTCTAAACACATGAATTAAAAGATAAAGACTGTCGAGAATTAGTTAGGGGACTTCTGGTCAAGGAGGTGGCATAGGTAAACATGGCTCACCTCACACAACTACATCGAAATCAGAACTAAAGTATGGAAGGAACAACCATCTCTCGGAGCCATCAGAAATCAAATTGAATGGAAGTTTGACAATTATGGAACTAAACAAACCACATCCATCCAGACTGGTAGGAGGGGCAGAGGCATGGAATGGGCTGGTCCCGCGCCCCTGTGTAGTGGGTAAAAATTCAGGAGGGATATCTCAGGAGCAAGCAGTCCCAGCCCCATAATAGGCAACCAAGCCCAGGGTTTCAGTGCCAGGAAGGTAAGTCCCCACAACCTCTGGCTGCAAAAAAACAGCAGGGATTTAGTCAGCAGAAGTGTAACCAGAAAAGACACTGGCATTCAGGTTGCCTGTCACTACCAAATTGAATAAACAATGCAGCAATTGAATGTTTCTGGGCACTTTATTCAGATGGCCGGCAATCTGAGAAGATGGTGAGTTCATACCCTAACAGACCATCTTGCCTTCTCTTTCCAGGCCATACTTTTTACACCAGGGAATAAACAAGGTGCGGTGAGGGCTTTGATATTCAGGGAGGATTAGGTGCAACATTCCTGTCCTGGGCAGTTAGCCGTTCCCAGGGTGGTGGTCATCTGTCTCTCCCTGGAACACAAAGGCCTGGATGCCTCCAGTTGTCCCCAGGAGGTAATTTTAGCAGTGCTTCAGGAGGTCAGCTGTTTTTCCAGGAGCCAGAATGGGCCTTATCTGTAGTTTCTGAAACAAAAGCTTTAATATACATATTACTTGCTAGACTTATAATTTTTTACCTTAAGCTAAAATTTTCCAAGTCTTGAGTTCCCTATCATTCCCCACTGTTAGTATTAAACTATCTCATTTCTATGAGATCAGAACTTAGCATCGGATTGTCCAGTGGCAGGGGGTGGAGAGGTTAGGAATATATGTAATTGCAGACCTACATAAGGAGGCACATTGTATGTAACAACAAGCTATGATATTAAAGAAAATGACAAGGATAAAAACAATAAATGCCTCTCGAAGACCAGATATACTAGGCAGCCAGGAGGTCAGTTTAGACAAGTCAATACCAAAGAATCCCTCTCTCTGTTTTACATTGGACATCACATCATTTACTTGCTTTACTTTATGCTCTATGAGCTGTGAACTATCAGTTAAGTTAAAACAGCAGAGTCCTTTAAATTCTTCACAACCGTGCTTATGCCTTAAAAGAAGGTAGTTTATAGCTGCACAATTCTCCAATACTGCTTCTCTGACTTGTCCTAGTTCTTGACTAATGGCATTGACGGCTTCTGAGGTGGCATTCAAAGCTTTCTCCACAGCACAGGCTAATCTGCTTATTTCTATATTGAAGTAAGTTACCATGGTTGGCATTACAAATGTAGTCAAAGACACATATTCAGCAGGGTTAAAAAGGTGTAAGTCACTGACACAATCAGGTATAAGGGAGAGATCTCATTGAATCTGGGTCAAGTGGGGCTTCAAGGTGTAAACACCATTAGTCTTCCCAGAGACCATGGTCCCCCAGAGCTGTTCGCTGGAACATAGGAATAGATAGTCATTCCACATATCAGAAACCATTCTGTTGGCAGTTTAACATGAGCATAAGCATAAGATACATTAGTGGTGGTGGTGCAATTCATCTTCACACTTGCTGAGAGCACAAGACAGTTTTAGTACAGTTGACAAAAGTTGCACACTCTCTAGCTGGGGTACATTAGTGACGTTTAAGGAAAGCATTTCCCTGTCCTTTATAGTTACTACTGGTTCCTAACTATAAATATCAGAGTAGGTAATTTTCTTTTTGATATGCTTAAACAGTATAATTTCTAAGGCTTTTCAAAGGAGTATGGATACCTATAAGACATGAAGTGAAAGTTTGTTCAACATAAGTTCCTCCTGCAAAGCAAAAGTTAAAAATATTCAGAACAAACTGTACTTGAATAACAATTAAAATTAAAAAAAGAAAAATTCCAAAAATAAAAATAAAAATAAAAATAAAAATAAATATTCAGAACAATTGTTGCTAAAAATACCCAAATATTTTCATCTTGTTTGAAAGGAATAAGTTGTCCATAACAAGGGGTTAAACAAGAGGTAAAGAAAAGCACATAAGTCATTGTTTTCCAAAGATGACTTTCAGATCTTCCTCCACTGCTTTCCTAATTCTGGTGTGATGAGTCCAAGGTTTTATTTCCGCCAGTTTCACCATGGTGGAGGTGGTGAGGAGTATGTTCCAAGGTCCAGTCCACTTTTCTCCTAGTTGGCTTTCTGGAGATGCTGTCACCCAAATCTTGAGTAGCACCTTGTCTGCAGGCTCAAGTAAATGCAGCAAACCTGTGGGGGAAAAGTCTCTAATACAGGCAAGGTCATTCATTACAACTGAGGTCTGACTTAAATGTACATTTTTTTACCTTCAGTTTTTTTATCTATATACATATTTCCCACCCCAATTGTGACCTGAAATGGCCACCTGAACACAATTTCATAGGGACTCAACTGAATCCCACTTCGAGGAGCCACCCTTATCCTGAGCAGGGCAATAGGCAAAATTTGATCCCAATGGAGATGAGTTTCTTGACACAGCTTTGCTATATTTTTCTTCAAGGTATGATTCATCTTCTCTATCTTCCCTGAAGCCTGAGATCTCCATGCCATTTGGAGTCTCCCCTTGATTCCTAAAATTTACTAACCTCTTGTGTAATTTCTGAAACAAAATGAGGTCCGTTATCAATCTGGATGCTGCCAGGGAAGCCAAAGTGAGGTATTATTTTCTTCAGTAAAGCTTTCACTGTCTCTAATGATTTCTCCATTTTAGTAGGATAAGCTTCTATCTATCCTGGAAAAAGGTGTCAACAAAGAATAACAAATATTTCCATTCTCAGACCCTTAGCATCTGAGTACATTCTATTTGCCAGTTCTCAAGTGAACACTGTCCTTGGTATTGCTTTCTTTCTCTCCTTTGATGGGGATCTGTCTTGGGGTTGTTCTTCTGGCACATAACACATCTAGCAATTACTTTTCTTATGGCTCTAGAAATTCCAGGACCTGTGAGACACAGTTTGACATAGGTAGTTAATGAGTCTCTTCCACAGGGTGTGGCGTCATGCAAATGCTTCATGACTGACTCTACTAAATGTTTGGGAAAACAGTATAGCTCATTTCTTATTCTTTTTTCTATCTGCTATCAGGACCTTCTTCATTAAAACCCCAGCCCTTAGCTTTCTCTAAGTCTGCAGTTTGAATATTCAGTGTCAAATTGTGCCAAGTCCAGAACAGGTACCAAGGGCATTATAAACATTCCTTTACAGCCTCTTTTGCTGCCCATTCAGCCAGATTGCTTCCTCTAGTTATTTTAGTGTCCTCTTTCTGATGCCCCAGGCAGTGCATAACTGCCACCTGTAAAGGTACCTGAACAGCCTCTAATAATTTTAAAATTTCTGCTGTATGCTTAATCTCTTTTATATTTAGAGATTAACAGTTCTTTGTCTTCCCAGATGAAACCATGCACATGCAAAATTAGGAAAGCATACCTTGAGTAGGTGTACACATCCACTCTCTTTTTCTGAGACAATTCCAGCACCCTCAGTGTGATCAGTTCAGCTTTCTGAGTAGAGGTTCCTGGTGGCAAGGCGTTGACCTCCACTACTCCTTCAAGAGTCACAACTACATACCCAGCCTTTCTTCTTTGTCCACATAACTGCTTCCATCTGTAGAGAGAGTCCAGTCTGCTTCTTCTAAAGGATGGTCCTGTAAATCAGTTCTGCTAGAATATACTTCGGCAGTTATTTCAGCATAGTCATGCATTAGCTCAGCCGAGTCAGGCTCCAGGAGAAGAGAGGCAGGGTTTAACTTACTTAAAGTTTGGAGAGAGACACTGGGATTGTGGAGAAGAAGGGCTTGGTACCTGCCCATTCTTCCAACAGTGAGCCACATATTTCCCTTTTGCTCCAGCAGGCTTAACGCTTGCTGGGGCACATAACTGCTTGGTATAGGATGCCCCAAGGAAACCTTTTCAGCTTCCTGTAAAGCTCAAAGGTGGCCACCACAGCTTTCAAGCAGGCTGGTCACCCCTGGACAGTGTGATCTAATTTCTTTGACAATTAGGTGATGGGCTGCAAATGTCACTAAGCATTTGGGTGAGGAATCCTCGGTCAATGCCCTGTCTCTCACGCACATATCACTGAAAGGGCTTCAGTGGGTTTGAAAGCCCCAAGGCCAGTGCAGAAGCCAGGTGCACCTTCAGGGACTCAAAAGCCTGAATGCACTTCTTTGTCCATTCTAAGGGCTATATTACGGTCTGTTGGGAACCAATATGTCTGGTTTCAGGAGTTGTAACGACCCCCCATGGCTAAGGCTGAGTGAGTGACCTCCAGACTGTGAGCCACTGAGGAAACAAAGCTTATCTCCCTGGCAAGAGCACTGCTTCTGCCATCTTTAGCCCCCAATGCTTGGTTGGTTAGTCAGAGTCTATGGGCACAACCCCTCAGAGGAGAGGCAACCCAAGCAGACATGATCATGTGAGAGGCTATCAAGAAAGGACTCGGAAGCTGCAGCAAAGTGAGGGTGAAGGACCTTCAAAGCCTCTGGCTATTTTGACATAGCCTGAGTCCCCTTTCCATCTGGGAGAAGCTCTGGGAGAAGCGTTTCCTGGCTCTAATCTACTTAAGCCTGAATCTTGACGGGGAGGGGGTGCAGCCCTCTGCTGGCTAGAGCTGGTTCCAGGGTGATTGGGCATAAGAAAGAATTAGTCAAGTCCTATGAAGCTTGGTTTGCTAAGAGTGCTTTCATCCATATAAGGGTCCGGGTAGGAAATGAGTATGTCTTCTAAAGTTTTTGCAACCCCCTTACCTGACAGACACTAACTCAGATTAAGCCCTCAGATTTCTTTGAAATGTTATCTATTGCTTGATCCTTGCTGCCTGACATTGATTAATGAGCTTTACCTGTATCCCTGTGTGTTACGAACCTAATAAATACCGTTTGAGGCAAGGACTTGGGGCTTTTCTCCCTTGAGAGACTGACCACTTTCCTCCTCAAGCAAATCATGTCTTGGTAGCATTATGTTCATCTGTGGCGGATGGGGGGCCCTTTCGGGCGGAGCCCCCCCACAATGGTCCCTTCAGAACCTCATACATTGGTTTAGCAATGAGCTCGAAGTTTGGAATTCAAATGCAGCAGTTGCTTGCCATCCCCAGGAATCTCCTTAACTGTTTCCTGATGCTGGGAGGAGTCCTCTGTGGACTTTTGTTGCACAGCCTGCACCATACTCAGATTTTTCTGCTCAGGGATGCCTTTCCCCATTTCCTCAAGGAGACATCTCTTATAATGCCCTAAGAGAGGAAGGCGATCCCCATTAGTTTCCCGGTTGGGTTTCGTTACAGGTATTGCCCTGGGAATCCCCAGAGCCCTATTTGGATTTTCTTGGTGTAACCCCCGAGCCTCTTCATTTGCCTTATCCAATACCAGCCTCTGCTCATCCCCTTACTGAAGCAAAGAATTCAATAAGACTTGTATGTCTGCCCAATTAGCAGAATCATCTCTACAAAAAGGGTTTGAACTTTTCCAGTTTAACAGATCTGATATAGAAAACAGAGTATGTGCCCAATAATGCCCAGCAGGCTGGTCCTCTGGCCTTACTCCTACTGGAATTCTCCACAAAGGATATTGCCTTGCCCTGGTAGGGGCTTTTCCTCCACCAAATTTGGCTCCCTGACCAATTCGAGATGGCGATGCCAGTTCAGGCTCACTTTCCCCATTTCACTCATTAGAGTGGATCCCTTGGGGCTGCAGGAACTCTGACCAGCTTGCAGTGGTCATAATATCTAGATCTTCCTGGTCTACCTCCTCTGACCTTCTATCATTCACATGCAAATTCCCCTTTCTCTGAGCCATTAACTTATTTTCTTTCTTTCTTTTTTTAACTCTCCATGCATCTTTATCATATAAACTCAAAAATCTTCTAGGTAAGGCATTTTGTCCCACTTTCCTGGCTTTTAACAAAACAACTCTAGTTACAATATAATACAGTAATTTAAAGACCCATTCGGTGACCAGCACTCTCCTGAGTCTAAATTATATAGGACATGAACAGAACAGTACTACAATAAAACAACGTACACTTTAGATATATGCTCATAAGTTGACCAATTAGATAAAACTGGCCCCAAAGGGCCATTTCGTGGAACAGAGGCATTTTCCCCCATTCTACCAGACAGAGCTCCAAACAGAGGGTACCCAAACTAGATCAGACGTCCTTTGTACAGACACAGACAGAGCTCTACAACCCAGAAAGGTACCTTTACCAGATGGCCTAAGTCATGACCCAGGATTTCAACCTGAACCAGAAAGCACAACGATTCAATCAAATGTGATCAACAACAAGAAGTGCTGGGAGCTCGGGGGAGAATCCCCAAGTGAAATCACTTGGGAGCTGCTTGGGATTCTCTGAATCCAAACTCCTGGGACTCTCAGCCCAGGAAGCCAATGGGACTCTCTGCCAAATACCCATACTTACCCAAAAGTCCAAAAGTCAGTCCCAGCAGAGTCGCCAAAATATGTAACCAGAAAAGACACTGGCATTCAGGCTGCCTGTCACTACCAAATCGAATAAACAATGACAGCAATTGAATCTTTCTGGGCACCTTATTCAGATGGCTGGCAATCTGAGAAGATGGTGGGTTCATACTCTAGCAGACCATCTTGCCTTCTCTTTCCAGGCCAGACTTTTTATACCAGGGAATAAACAAGGTGCGGTGAGGGCTTTGATATTCAGAGAGGATTAGGTGATAGAAGCTGCCACATTCCTGTCCTAGGCAATTAGCTGTTCCCAGGGGTGGTGGTCATCTGTCTCTCCCTGGAACACAAAGGCCTGGATGCCTCCAGTTGTCCCCAGGAGGTAATTTTAGCAGTGCTTCAGGAGGTCAGCTGTTTTTCCAGGAGCCAGAATGGGCCTTATCTGTAGTTTCTGAAACAAAAAGCCTTAATATACATATTACTTGCTAGACTTATAACTTTTTACCTTAAGCTAAAATTTTCCAAGTTTTGAGTCCCCTATCAGAAGAAACTTCCAGAATCCTAAGCAGTTCCCCTTAGGGAACCCACACATGAACTTACTCAAACTCACTTCATCTAAGCCCCAGAACTGGGATAGTAGCTTGAAAGGTACCAGAGGCACACAGGGAGAAACTGAAGTGTCTGGCACTAAGGTAAGAGATGAGGGATAGCTTTCTTGCAAACAGAAAGGTGGACAGAGGCCATTGTTCCCTTTCTAAACATGCTTCCCACAGAAACACAGAGCCAGATGGCCTGTGCCATATCTGACACTCCATCAACCTGGCTACTCTGTTTGCCCCACCCTGGAGATTCCCTGAGGGTCTGCCCCACCCAACTTATGGGACTACCCAAGCTGTTAACAGTGGGTTTTCCATATGAATGGTTGGTCTTGGCTCATGCTTCACAACTTCCTAAATTCTCTCAAACAAGCAACAGCTGGCCTCAGTGAGACCCAATGCCCCCCCACCCAGTGCCTCTTGCTAAGTGGCCCCAGGCCTAGCACTAGCAGTAGCCAGCCTAGATTCATATTTGGCTTTGCCTGGAAATCTCTTAGCCCAGCACAAGTAGCAGCCATCTCAGATTGCTTTATAGCTTAGGCAGGGTGACCCTGGGCAGAACACAGGTTAGGGCTGACCTTGGCCTGCACCATCCAGGAAACCCCAGAGCCTGCACACCCAGTAGACAGCTACTAACCACGTCACAGCACCACTACCCTGCCCCTGCACAGCTGATCCTCCACGGAAGGCAGAGGTTGGTGGTCAACGGTGACAGCCAGTCTTTGCAGCTGAGTGGTCTGGCTAAATTCTTCCCATTGACCTGCCCACCACAATCAGGACTCAACTACAGGAGGAGGGTGTACTTAGCCCCCATGAAGGATGCACCTTGAGTACCCAACTTGGGTGATAGGAAAGGCTGTGCCACTGGACCCTACAGGATGTCTACTATATTAGGCTACACAACCTAGACAGGGAGTCAAAGCAGCTCTGCCTAATACATAGAAACAAACACAAAGAGGTTGTGAAAATGGGGAGACAAAGCAACATGGCCCAAATGAAAGAAAAGAAGAAAACTACAGAAAAAGAACTAAACAAAATGGATATGAGAAATGAAAGAACAGATCAAAACTTCAGAAAAATAAATCAACAAAATGGAGATAAGCAATCTATCAGATGCAGAACTCAAAACACTGGTTATAAGGATGCTCAAGAACTTTGTGAGGATCTCAACAGCATAAAAAAGATCCATTCAAAAATGGAGGATACACTAATCAAAATAAAGAACAATTTATAGGGAAACAACAGTAGAGTCGATGAAGGCAAGAATCAAATCAATGATTTGGAACATAAGGAAGCAAAAACAACCAATGAGAACAACAAGAAGAGAAAAAGATTCCAAAACATGAGGATAGTGTAAACAACCTCTGCAACAATATCAAGAGGTCCAAAACTCATATCATAGGGGTGCCAGAAGGAGAAAAAGAGAAAGAAATTGGAAACCTATTTGAAAAAATAATGAAAGAAAATTTCTTTAATTTGGTGAAGGAAATAGACATGCAAGTCCAGGAAGCACAGAGATTCCCCAACAAGATGAATGCAAGGAGGCCCACTCCAAGACACATCATAATTAAAATCCCAAAGGTTAAGGATAAACAGAGATTCTTATAAGCGGTAAGAGAAAAGCAGTGAGGTACCTACAGGAGAGTTCCCATGAGACCATCAGCTGATTTCTCAAAAGAAACTTTGCAGTCTAGAAGGGATTGGCAAGAAATATTCAAAGTCATGAAAAGCGGGGACTTACAGCCAAGATTGCTGTACCCAGCAAAGCTATCATTTAGAATAGAAGGACAGAAAAAGAGATTCCCGGAGAAGAAAACACTAAAGGAGTTCATTATTACCAAACCATTATTATATGAAATGTTAAAGGGACTTAAGAAAAATAAAATCAAAACTATGAACAATAAATTGGCAGTAAATAGATATCTATCAACAATTGAATCTGAAAAACAAATTAGGCAAACAAAAACAGGGACAGAATCATGAACATGGAGAACATTTTGATGGTTGCCAGACTGGAGGGTAGGTTGGGGTAATGGGTGAAGAAGTGAGGGTATTAAGAAGTACACATTGGTAGTTACAGAACAGCTATGGGGATGTAGTACAGTGTAGGAAATGGAGTAGCCAAAGAACTTATATGCATAACCGATGGACATGAACAAAGGTGTGGGGATTGGATGAGGGAGGGTGGGGTGCTGGGTGGAGGGAGACAAAGCAGGAAAAATTGGGACAACTGTAATAGCATAATTAATAAAATATAATTTTTTTAAATTAACAACTCAGTTAAGAAACAGTCCTAGCTGGTGTGGCTCAGAGGATTGAGCACTTGCCTGCGAAACAAAGTGTCGCTGGTTCTATTCCCAGTCAGGGCACATGCCTGGGTTGCAGGCCAGGTCCCCAGTAGGTGGTGCATGTGAGGCAACCACACACTCATGTTTCTCTCCCTCCCTTTCTCCTTCCCTCCTGCTCTGTCTAAAAATAAATAAATAAATAAAATCAGTTAAGAAGAAAGGTGGAGACTGTCAAAATGGATTTAAAAATAAGACAAAACTGTAGCTTGTCTCTAAGAAACTCACTTTAAATATAAAGGCAGGTTAAAAATTGAAAGACAAAGAGAGATAAACCATGTTAACCTTAATCAAAAGAAAGCTGGAGTAGCTATATTCATTTCAGATGAAGCAGACTTCAGTGAAAGAAAAATTATCAGGGATTAAAGTGGGGCATTACATTACAATAAAAAGGTCAATTCTCCAAGAAGATATAAAAATGCTTACTGTATATGCAGCCAGCAACAGAGTATGAAAATACATGAGGCAAAAGCTGATATAACTACAAGGAGAAATAGAGAACTCTATTGTTATATTTGGAGAATTCAATACCCCTCTTTCAGCAATTGATAAATTGAGCAGACAGAAAATCAGCAAGAATACAGTTAAACTGAACAGTTCTACCAATCAACTTATCTGATTGACACTTATATAGTACTTCATCCAACATCAGCAGTATACATATTTCTCTTAAATTCACATAAAACATTCACCAAGATAGATCATACTCTGGTCTATAAAATATACCTTAAAACTGAAGCAATAGAAATCATACAATGTCCACTTTTAGACTACAGTGGAATTAAACTAGAAATCAATACAGAAAGATAACTAGAAAATCCCCAAATATTTGGAGATTAAACAGTGTGTTTCTAAATGGCATATGGATCAAAGGAGAAGTTTTCAAAAATTAAAATAGTTTAAAATAGATTGAAAATACAAGTTATTAAATTTTGTCAGGTGCAGCAAAATCATTGGTTAAAAGGGGATTTATATATCAGCAATAAACAATTGGAATTTGAAATTAAAATCAGAACACCTTTTCTAGCAGCACACAAAAAAAGAGATATTTAGACATAAACTTCACAAAATATGTACAGTATCTATATGAGGAACACTAAAAACGTTGATGAAAGAAATCAAAGAAAATCTAAATGGAGAGATAGTTCATATTCATAGATAGGAAGATTCAATATTGTTAAGATGTCACTTCTTCCTAATTTGAGCTATAGATTCAATGTAGTTGCAGTCAGTAGCCCCGCAAGTTATTTTGTGGATATTTACAAAATGATTCCAAAATTTACATAGAAACACAGAAGACTCAGAATAGCAAACACAATATTGAAGAAGAACAAAGTCAGAGCACTGACACTACCCAATTTTAAGAATTACTTTAAAGCTACAGTAACCAAGACAGTGTGGTATTGATGAAGGAATAGACAAATAGATCAATGAACAGAATAGACAGACCAGAATTAGACCCATAGAAATATAGCCAACTGATATTTTCCAAAGGAGCAAGGACAATTCAATGGAGAAATAATAGTCTTTTTTTTTTTAATGGGGCTGGAATGATTGGATATCCATATGCAAAAAAGAAAAAGAAGAATCTAGAGATAAATCTTATACTTTCTTAAAAATTAACTTGAAATGGATGTTAGACCTAAATGTGAAATATAAAAGTATAAACTTCTAGGAGATAATACATGAGGAAGTCTAGGTTAACTTAGGTTACAGATAGCTTTTTGGATATAATGCAAAAAGTATGATACAGAAAGTAGAAAATGGATAAGTTGGACTTTTATTAAAAGTAAAAACTTCTGCTCATGAATCAGAAGACTAGCTACAGACTGAAACAAAATATTTACAAAACACAACCTAATAAAGGGCTGGTGTCCAAAACATACAAAAAACTATTAAAACTCATCAATAAGAAAATAACCCGATTAAAAAGTGGGGAAAAATCTGGACAGTAAAGAAAAGGAACTATCAGAAAGAGAAACAAAGAGAAACAATCCAATTTACAATCTCAATAATAATAATAATAATAATAATAATAATAATAATAATAATAAACCTAGTAATAAATTTAACCAAGGAGGTAAACGACCTGTACTCAAAAAATTAGAAGACACTGAAGAAAGAAATTAAAGAAGATGCAAATAAGTGGAAGTATATGCTGTGCCCATGGAAAGAAAGAAAGAACATGTTTAAAATGCCCATATTACCCAAAGCAATGTATACATTCAATGCAATTCCTATCAAAATACCAATGGTGTATTTCACAGAACTAGAACAAATATTCCAAAAATTTATATGGAACCACAAAAGACCTTGAATAGCCTCAGCAATATTGAGAAAGAAGAACAAAGTTGGAGGTATCATGCTACCTGACATCAAACTATACTACTAGACCATGGTAATCACAACAGCATGATACTGGCATTAAAACAGATCTACAGATAAATGGAACAAAATAGAGCATCCAGAAATAAACCCACGCCTTTATGGTCAATTAATATGTGACAAAAGAGGCAAGAACATACAATGGGGTAAAGATAGTGTCTGCAATAAATGATGTTAGAAAAATTGGACAGATATGTGCAAAAAATGAAAGGAGACCACCTTCTTATACCACACAAAAATAAACCCAAAATGGATTAAAAACTTAAATATTAGACCTAGAAGAAACCATAAAAATCCTAGAAGAAAACATAGAGGCAGTAAAATCTTTGACATTTCTCATAGCAATATTCTTTCTGATATATTTCCTCGGGCAAGGGAAGCAAAAGAAAAATAAACATATGTGACTACATCAAACTAAAAAGTTTTGCACAACAAAAGTAAACATCAACAAAACAAAAGACTACCTAGTGAATGGGAGAACATATTCACCAATAATACATCCCTTAAGGATTTAATATCCAAAATATATAAAGAACTTAAACAAGTCAACACCAAGAATGAAAAACCCTACTAAAAAATGGGTAAAGGAACTGAATAGACACTTCTCTAAAGAGGACACACAGATGGTCGATAGACATATAAAAAGATGCTCAATGTTGTTACAGAACACACCTGGGGGGCGGGTGAATGATATACTATCACCGAATGGACCCCCGCCTTGTGCTCCAGGGGTACCCCCCTCCACCATACTAGGTTCGCCTTGCCTGCCACCAGGGAAAGACATCTCTCAATGACAGAGATTGGTGAAAAGGAAAGGAACTATTTATTTAAAAAGTTATACAGACGTAGAGCAATGACTTAATGTATTCATTAAAGTGCCAAAGTCCTTTAGAATACCCACAAACACACACAGTCCTTCCTTCTCCCTCTGCCCAGTCTGGGGTACTGTATTTTGGAAAAAAAGTAGAAGTCCGTGGCTCAGGTAGCCCCTCTCTTCCTGGAACCATCAGCTGTGTCACCGCTGCAACTTCCAGTTAGTCCAAAACCATGTGGCACCTTCTCATGGTCCACCAACAAGAGTCTTTTCACCCCTTTTCTTCCCAGCAAGATCTCTCCTGCTTCCCAAGCCACATGTCAAGAGGGAGCACCCCAAAGCTCCTGGTCTGAACTTTCACCAGAGCCACATGATCCCTACGTTCCAGCATGGCCGCTGCACCTGGGTTTAAAGCCCAGCGCCAACCTTCCTCTGCAGCCCCATTTCCGACTCCTCCCACAATCAGTTACACCTGCCAGCATTCCCATATTTTTCCAGCCCTTCTTGGCTGCCATAGTGAGTCCGGGCAGTTGTGGCCCCATGGCATGAAGCCAATAATCTCCAAACTCTCACACAGGAACACTGTAACCAGGGGGAGTTGCCTCCCAGTTACATCCTGGGTGGAAGTCACTCCCATCCTCCTGGCTCAAAGCATGGCCACAGCTATTTAACATGTTCATGAAACCAGTTAAAACTTATAGATATTTTAAATGACCATGTCTGAGGTTATTTGCAAATCTGTTGCTATGCAAAACAACTCTCAATGGCCCTGCTCCATGAGTCCCATCCCCCAGTTCAGACCTGTGGGGGCGAGGACATCCCATATATTTTTAACATTTCCTGGACACCCTGAGTTCTGGACCCCATTACAAATTCCTATTTGGGGTCCCCGTGGCTGCACCCTGTTACAATGTTACTAATCATAAGACAAATGCATATTAAAACCACAATAAGATAACACCTCACACCTGTCAGAATGGCTATCATCAATAAATCCACAAATGACAAGTGTTGGTGAGAATGTGTAGAAAAGGGAACCCTTGTACACTGTTAGTGGGAATGCAGACTGTTGCAGCCACTGTGAAAAACAGTATAAAGTCCTCAACATATTAAAAATGAAACTGCCTTATTACCCAATGATTCCACTTTTGAGAACATACCTGAACAAATCTGAAAGCACAGATTTGAAAGAATATATGCACCCCCATGTTCATTGTAGTGCTATTTACAATAGCCAAGATTTGTAAGCAGTCCAAGTGCCTGCCCATAAATAGATGAGTGGACAAAAAGCTGTGATACATTTATACAATGGAATATTACTCAGCTATAAAAAAGAAGGAAATCTTATCTTTCAGGACAGCATGGATAGACCTTGAGGGTATTATGCTAAGTGAAATAAGCCAGTGAGAGAAAGACAAATACCATATCATTTCACTTATATGTAGAATCTAATGAACAAAATTAACACTCATAGAAACAGAGAGCAGGCTGACAGCTATCAGAAGGGAGGGGATTATGGAGCTGGGTTAAGTAGGTAGATAGATTAGGAAAAAAAGTTAAAGGCACAGACAACAGTATGGTGATTACCAGAGGGAAAGAGGGATGGGGGCAGATAGAAGAGGATAAATGAGGGGTAACTGGTGATGGAAAGAGACTAGACTTTGGATGGTAAACACACTATTATATAGATGATGTATTATAGAATTGTACACTTGAAACTTATATAATTCTATTAACCAATGTCACCCCAATAAATTCAATTAAAATGATCTGAACAGAGACTATATAAAATAAGACATGTAGATGGCTAATAAGCATATAAAGATGTTCAACATAAGTCATTAGGAAGTTACAAATTAAAGCACCAATCAGATTCTACTACACAACTATCAGAAATGCCCAAATTCAAAACACTAACAACACAAAATGCTTATGACGATATGGAGCAACATGAACTCTCATTCACTATTGGTGGAAATGCAAAACAGTACAGTAACTTTGAAAGACAGTTTGCAGGTTCTTACAGAATTAAACATACTGTTACCATATGACCCAGCAATCATTTTCCTCGGCATTTACCCAAAGGAGTTGAACACTTATGTTCACAGACACTTCACATGAATGTTCATAGCAGCTTTATTCATAATTGACAAAAACTGGAAGCAACCAAAATGTCCTTCAATAGGTGAATGGATAAACAAACCATGATACATCAGACAACGTAATATCATTCCTCAGTAAAAATAAATGTGCTATCAAATAATGAAAAGACATGGGGAAACTTTAAATGCATATTATTAAGTGAAAGAAGCCAATATTAAACTGTTATGTATTGTATGATTCCAGCTTATATGATATTATGGAAAAGGCAAATGTATGGAGGCAGAAAAAACTCAGTGGTTGCCATGGATTAGGAGGTTAAGCTAACAACAAAATAGTTGGAGTACAGGGGATTTTTAGGGTGATGGAAGGATTTTATATGATCCTGTAACGTAGATGCATGACAAAGCTTTTGTCCAAACCCATATACTATACAATACAAGGAAGGAAACTTAATGTAAACTATGGACTTTGGTTAATAATAAGATATCAATATTAGTTTATCAATGGTAACAACTGTACCACAGTAATGCAAGATACTAATGATAGATGAAACAGGGAGGGAGGTGACAGGGAACTGATATGGGGACTTTATCTTTTCAATTTTTCTGTAAGTCTAAAATTGTTCTAAAACATAAAGACAATTTTATTTTTTATCTTAAAATTGATTTTAAAGAGAGGAAGGGAAAGAGATAAACAGACAAAAATAAACATCAACTTATGTTACACCCATATATGCACTCATTGGTTACTTCTTGTATGTGCCCTCACCAGGGCAACCTTGGCATATTGGGACAATGCTCCAACTAACTGAGCTACCTGTCCAGGGCCTAATTTTTTTCTAATATCTAGTTAAAAGGAGAGGTCAAAGTGAGGCAAAATTGTCATAGTACATGTCATAAAACAAGTGAGACTTTAGCTGGGTCCTAGAGGGTATGTATGATTTCTGGAGTTAGAAAGGACAAGATATTTCGGATAGGATTGAGGCATGAAAAAGACTCGGAGGGCTCAACTTGAGAAGGAGCAGGGAATATAACACAGAATAAATCAATCCAAAGACAACAGACAGCAATTTGATGAATGCTAAAAGCCATGCCAAGGCTAGAATTGTTGAAGCATCATTTCAATATAGATAAATATAGGCATGGAAGTGGACTTGACCAGGGCTATGTCCTCAATACATATTCATTCCTTCAATAAATATTGAACTATTGCACAAGCACCTACTATGTTCCAAACATTGTGTTGTAGTAGGCACTGGGGACAATTACTTACCAAAAGAAACAAAAATTTCTGTTCTCATTGAGCTTACATTCCAGCAAGAGGAAACAGACAGAACCTGCCTTGGTCTTTTCAAGAAACAGCAAAGAAACCAGTATGGCTGGGATGGAATGAAGGAGACAGGTAGAAGATGAGATACAGGAGAAAACAGAGGTCAGTATGCAAAGGACATAGATGCCAAAATAGATAAAGACTTAGAGTTTTACCCTAAGACATTCATGGAACAATTAGAGGGTTTTGAGTGGCAAAGTGACTTGATTAACACCTGAGTTAGGTCACTCTCTCTTCTGTGTTGAGAATAGAATAAGAGTGGCTGCAAGTAGACCGGAGAGGCTGGTACAGTAACACAGATAGAGATGATTGGGGCTCAAACTATAGCTTTAGCAGTTCAACTAATGAGAAATAAATTGCAGGCTCTAAAAGGGTTTGCTGATGGATTAGATGTGTGAGAGAAAGACGGGGTCAAAATGAATCCGTTTTTCCTGGCTGGTGTAGCTCAGTGGATTGAGTGCAGGCCTGTGAACCAAAGGATTGTGGTTCAATTCCCAGGCAGGGCATATGCCTGAGTTGCAGGCCAGTTCCCAGCAGGGGATGCATGAGAGGCAACCATACATTGATATTTCACTCCCTCTCTCCTTCCCTTCCCCTCTAAAGATAAATAAATAAAATCTTTTAAAAAAATGTATCTGTTTTAGGCCTGAGCAAGTAATTCAAGGAAGGAGTTGCCAGTGACTGAGAAAGAAAAATATGGGAAGAGCAGGCTCACAAGCAGGGATGTACCCATGTCTGAATTCAGTGGAGCTGTCTTAAAAGGGAGCATTTCAAGAGCAGAAGATCAGAGAGAGCCTGAGATGCAGAGTTAAGCGGGGGAAGATCAAGTCACAGTACATACAGGCACCAAGGATAAGCACATTGATTCACCAAATGGTTCCTAAAATCAACCACTTTGTATGTGCTAGTGACACAAAAGTAAATAAGACATCTTTCTTGCCTGGAAGGAAAACACAATCCAATCAGGAAAACAGAAATATAAATAAGTGATTCCAGTACATTAAGCATCATAGTAGAGGTATTCAACATTTACTGAGTCCCTGCTATATCAAGCAGTATGGTGAGGAAGCAGGGGTTAAGATTAAAGTTTTATAAGAGAACAAAAGAAATTCTTGCAAAAATGTTTGTAAAGGTATTTACAAGGGTTTTCGCCATGGTGTGACATCAAGGAGTTAGTAACCTAGACACCCATCCCTAGGAAAATGTATCAGTAAAAACTATGGAATATTCAGCAGCAGCAGAAGTGAAAAGCCAGGTATACACACAGCAATGTGGATTATTAGCTGAAGGACATAGTGTTGAGTGGAAACAGTGGGAAACAGATTTACAGTATAATATCATCTCTGCAAATGTAAAAGGCATACATAAAACACTGCATGTCTTAAATTATCAAGGATATGTATCAAATTTCAGTTTGTGTCTAGAAAAAGAATAAGAGTAGAGAATGGAAAAGTCAAGGAAAGATAATATTAGCAACATAAAATAATATAAATAAGAGAAGGGCCTTGCAGGGCCTGATGATGACAATGTGCTGAGAATTGAAGAGCAAAGTTAACCCACCTCTCTGCACCTGAGGTAAAATAATGAGCTAACAGGAATCCAGCTGATAACCCTAAGGAGAAGGATATTTCTGGGGGGCCAGGAAGGGTGAGGAGAAACAGGAAATCATGAAAATGCATTAAAGTGTCAGGGAACAGCACCCAGTTTAATGGGGCTTGTAGTTGTGAAAACCTGATAATAATTGAAATCCTTGAGTAAAGTGAACACATTCTACACTTGGAAAGTATTATCATTCTCATTGATCTGTTCCCTTTTATACCATTGAGGTTAAAAAGCATGCTGTGCTCCCATTCAGTCTATTGTAAGATTTTCTTTCAGTCCTGTCTAGGTCTCTACATCTCGTGACTACTCCAGAAACCCTAGTCCAACAAGTCATTCCTGTTTACTGTGGTCTCAAGGAATGTAGCCCTTGATCCACTGCTTTTAAAGAAACAGTGCTACTCTGGCTAGGAATGGGGTAGGAAGGAAACTTGGGGTTGAAGGATGCTTCTCATTCTGGGGCACCTGCCTGGGACTGTTCACCTTGTTGCCATGAACTCAGTGCTGCCAGTACACTCTCACTGGTCATATTCCAGGTGGAGTCTATTTCAGCTCTGACCACCCCCCCACCCCCGCCACACTGGATCCTGTCCCACTATCATAGGTGTACCTATCCTTTATAGCTCTAATCATACTTGCAACTTCACGTTAACTTTTCTGATCATTTGATTTTTGTCCATGTAGGCCTCTGGGATCCAGGTTCAATGCTGACAGTCTTTTTTTCCTTTTTTTCTTCACCAGGGTTTCATTAGCACTTAGCACAGTGCCTGGCATATGATAGTGGCTCAATAACATCTCAGTTTGATACAAGCCTTCCAAGAGAAACCTAGGTTAGAGTGGATACAATTACTCTGCAGAAGCAAGGAGAAAGTTGGGGTTTTTCTGGGGAGGGGAAGGGGAAAGAGCTGCAAGGAAACAGATGCATGGACCCCCATGGGTCACATGACAATGGCCCCCCTCACTGTTTCGTACAGGGTGGGCATAAATAAACAGTAGGGAAATAAACCGATCAACTGTATGTAAATTAACAAATGTTTAACACATTCTCTTTTTTTTTTTGTATGTCAAGTAAAACTATGAAACTAAATCGATGGAAGGGAAGAATATGAGTCAGTGCTGGGTGTACGGAAGGACTAACATTTCCAGAGGTCCAGACACAATCCACTGCCCTTCAGAGGACACAGGATGTATCCACAGGACAGCCTGAAATATCTTGGGGAGGGGCGACGTTACTCTCACCGTCTGCTTGTAAGAATCACAAAAGCCTGGGTCGCTTTGGTTGCCACTGTTACTAGTTCATAGTCTTCAATATAATTCCTCACCTTTATTCCTCTACCCGCACTCCACCTCCACCTCAATTAGGCTCGGCCTCACTTACAAAACAAAACGACAAAAATCCTCCAAACCAAGCCAGCCAGAACTCTGAGAAGTGAATGCATATGATCGCTCTTGCAGGCCCCTTCCCACGCCTCCTTTTGCCCTTCTACCAGAATGGACACTCTAGCCTTCGCCAGGGAACACCAGACAGCCCGACCTCCGCCAATCCCACGATATGTCGGCGACCTTCTCACCTTCCCGCATTCCTCTGGGACCCAGCACCAAAGCCCGCACGCCTAACGTTGGGCCTCAGCCTTCCTACCCTACCAGATTCTGAGGAGAGCGCACGCTTGCGCTCCAGGATCCCGGAGGCCAGAGGGGGCGGGGCTGAGGGGTGCCCACAGCCTTGGGGGTGGGGCGGCGTCCGTCACGTGATGTGGTTTCACTGTTTACACGCGGAACGGCCGGAGGAATTGGCCTCAGCCTGGCGTTCTGCTCCGTTTCGGTTTCACTTCCGGTGAAGGGTAGTCTCCGAGCTGGCGGTGAGCCGACGTTTAGAGCGGGAGGTGGCGGCGGCGGCGGCGGCGGCGGCGGAGGCGGCGGCTGGGCCTTGAGCTCCCGCAGCCCACCTCTCCTGGGCGGGCTCCTGGCGCCAGCAGGGCTGTCGAGAAGATGGAGGAGCTGGTGGTGGAAGTGCGGGGCTCCAATGGTGCTTTCTACAAGGTACTTCGGTCTAGGGCAGGCCCCATCTTCTCTCTTTCCCTCCCTTTTCTTGTTGGCCTCGGTGGGAGGCAGGCCTGCGGCCCTGTGCCCCAGCGCTGCGCCAGTGAGCCAGGGCGCGCTAGGCGGGATGTTGTTTGGGAGGGAAGGACCAGACTTGGGGCCTGTAGGAAGCCACTGGAGCCCCTCTTCCTCCTGCTGGAGGCCCTGGGTCCTACCAGAATGAGAAGCGGGCAAGGAGGAGAGGGCAACCTTTCGAGGGCCGAGACCCTCCGGAGAGAGCTGGGGATAGGGGAGGGCCAGCCGCAGGTTGGAGATCCCTGCCAGAAGGGCCCCTATTGGCATGAAGTGACTGCGAGGGTTTATTGGTCTTTTCCTAAACAGCCTCCCCCAGCGTATCCGGGCCCGACGTGTGTAGTTTCTTAGGAGCGGGGTCGAATCTGTCGCCACCTCCTGCCTTGCAAAGAGGATTTGAAATCTCCTTTGGCTTCTTTTTCTGTCCAGCATTGGGACTTCCGAGAGCTCCACTGTTTTGGTCAAGGCGTGTGAAGAAAGGGTAGTAAGAAGCTGTAGTCAATATCACATTACAATGACAACTGATTTTTAGTGGCTTCTCTTTATATATTTCAGACATTTTAGATCGAAAAGTTGCAGGAAGACACTGACATATCTCAGTAATGCATGAAAGAAGTTGGTAATCTTGAATATTCTTGTACCTCCTCCCTTTTTATAAGATGTGGGAAAATTCAGGAATAAAGATGCTTCAGCTTCTAAAATCATTAGCAACTTTGCTACTTAAAAAACAATTTTTAATCCTCCAAAGACCTGAATATATGCCATGAAACTTCAGAAAATCAACTGAATGTTATTACTGGGGAATTTTTTTAAGTGAGTGAAAATAATTGTTTTCTGCTCCCAAGTACTTGACTCTCTGCTTTGAAAGTGCAGTGTTGCAGTGGACTATTGTTGAAGTTTTAAATAGGCTTGATGGGTTTACTCTGTTTTTCTTTTTTAAGTTATACCACTGCATATCAACTGATATCTTACATTTTCAGAAGAAGATTAGAAATATTTTGATGTATCAGTAGTGCATTTGTTGGTACATACTAACTCTAGATCTGGTAATCTGTAAATTATTGTTTCCTGTTCAGTGCCCCTCTGTAACTTCTGCAAGTAATATCTCACCTTACTACATTCTTGGCAATAGAAGGTGTGTATATCAAGAAGCATGGAAATTAGCTGTTGCCATTGTCCAACAAGATTCTTAAATTTATGATAGAAGAACTTAAATGTTTCAGATGAGACTGGTTTGGCTGAAAGAAAATAAACAATTGACTTAACTCTATATGTGTTTACCAATTTTAATGGAAATATTTGGAGATCAATATATTTGATAAGTGTGTAAAGTATATAAACTGCTCCACACTTTTGGCAAAAATATTAAACCTTTTGCTATAAAAGGAGGAAGAAATAACCCAGCATTTATGTTTGTTTTTAAGTCTCACCAATATAAATTTTTTCCCATTGACCCTGCAGTCAAAATTTTGGTTGCATTTATTTTGGTGATCTTTAATCTCTGCTAATTTGTGTAGAATCAATCATTCTGGTTCCAAGATTGGTAGTTTGTTGGAGTTTTGTCTGTTTGTTTGTTCGTTTTTTACCAGATTTGTGGTGCTAAGTATTAATAAATAACATCAGGGGCTAATGGTTGCACAGTATTCTAACCTTGATAATCACCTTAGATTGGATGCCACTCTTTGTCTTGTAGTGGAGTTTGCTTCCTATAGAGCGCAAATAGCACATTCTGCTCTTGAAGGATTTATCCACCACTTCCAGCAACCTATGCTTTGTTCCTGTGATTTTGCTTGCAAAGTGATTGAAATATAAGAAATGCCGTCAATCCCTCTGCTGTTGTTTAACAAAGTTGCTTAATTTGAAGTTAAATAAAAAGTATATGTTGTCCTGTAATTTCCTGAGGGGAAATATGAACAAATGTGTGTAAAGAAATTGCTGTTATATTTACTTAATTAGTTTTATTTTTAAGAAAACCTCAAATGGTCTGTATTGGTAAAAAAAAATAGTTTCTATAATAAAAAAGGTTTGAACTTTTATAGGACTCATTGCTATGAGTTACAAAAGTAAAGTAAAACTGAATTAAGTTGCTTGTCCAGTGGGAATTGGCAGACAAGATGGAAAGTAAAGACCAATAAAAAATGAACTATAGTGACAAAATGATAGAAAAATCTTTAAAAACTAAACAACTCAAATGACTTCAGTGTAACTGAATTCAGACTTTGATTTGTGTAACAGAACCATGATATTGCAAGGGACAATTCTCCATCTTCTGGGCCCATGATACAGTGTTGCCATATACACTGGATAGAGTATATACTGGGAACAATTGAATTCTTTTTCTAAAAAATGAGCTCATATTGCAGAATTAACAGACCCATGAAGCCTAAACCCTAAGATTGTAACAGCTCATTTCTGTTTTTTACTCTGGTGTTTGTTCTTAAAAACTGAGAAGTTGGAATTATTAATTATCAAAGCCAGTACTATTATGCATAGGTATTTGACTTAGGAAAAAATTAGTCACAAGTACAATTTATAGAGCCCTATGTTATTTAAAACATGAAGACACTTGAATTATAACTAGCAAAATCTTTTCAAAGCAGCTCCTAAATGAGTAATGCTGAAATAAGGTCTTTATTCTAGGGGCATCTGCCTACAGTAGTATAGTGGGGGTTTTATTGTTGTTGATTTTTTTTGACTCAGTTATATGTTGAGAATGGTAATGAATAAACTCCATTGTAGATGTAGAATGTATGTTATTCCAATATAAATGTGCTAATATATATCAAGATTCCTAGGTTTTGTATACTAGTATGAAAATTACTAAAGAAGGGTAAGTCGTATGTTAGAAACATAAGATACAATACCTTGCCCTGGCCAGCGTGGCTCAGTTGGGTGTGGTCCTGCAAACTGAAAAGTTGCCAGTTCAATTCCCAGTCAGTCCACATGCCTGGGTTGCAGGTTCAGTCCCTTGGTCAGGATGTGTACGGAAGGCAACCAATAAATGTATCTCTCTCACATCAGTGTTTCTCTCCCTTTCTTTCTCCTTCCCTTCCCCTCTCTCTAAAATAAAAAAATAAAATTCAGTTTTAAAAAGTAATACAAAAATTTTTATTTTCTGAAAATATACTGACACATGTAATGTGGTATAAATATATTACATTTTTATTTAGATTACATTTTAATATATTTTATGTTTTTAGATTTGGCATCTGAGCATAGACTTTAATTTAGTGAGTAGTAATATGGAACTAGCAGCTAAACATGAGAAAATATACAATCAAAAATTTTTTAATGAAGACATAAGTAGTCCAAAATGTTCTATCAACTACATAGCCTGCTAGAAATCACTGTTTTACTAAACTTGTATAAGGCACTATTCATGTTTCCTCTGAAGTCATTAGTCCTAACTTTGCATACAAGTGATATTCTGTACTTTGAGGAAGTGCATTATTCATGTCAACCACATATTTTTTCTTCCCAGATTCTAAATAACCTTTTTAGTGTTTAGTGCATTTGTGGAAGCATTATCTTTTCCCCTTCTAAAGTATGCATTTTCCGAGTTCATACCCAAACATTCTGAAAATATCCAGATAATTAAACACAGAATTTTGGGATATACTGCTGGCTGGGTGGTTCATTTGGTTGAAGTGTTGTCCCATGCACCAAAAGGTTGAGGGTTTGATCCCCATCGGGGCACATACCTAGGTAGCAGATTCAGCTCCTGGTCAGGGTGGTACAAGAGGCTGATCCATGTTTTGCTTACATTGATGTTTATCTCTCCCCTTCCTCTCTCCCTAAAAAAAAATAATAAACATATCCTTGGGTGAAGATTTAATTAAGCAAAATTCAGTGATATGTCCCTGGCTGGGGTGGCTCTGTGGATTGAGCACCGGGTTGCGAAGCAATGGGTCACTGGTTCGATTCCCAGTCAGAGCATGTGCCTGGGTTGCCGGCCAGGTCCCCAGTAGGGGCTGCACAAGAGGCTACCACACAGTGATGTTTCTCTCCCTCTCTTTCTCCCTCCCTCCCTTCCCCTCTCTCTGTAAAAATAAATAAATAAATAAATAAATAAAATCTTTTAAAAAAATTCAGTGATATAATAACTGAGTTTCTTATTCCTGCCCAGTATGGGAATGTGCTTCCTGAGATGATTACAATCATGATTATCATAACTATTAACAGGTGCTGAGAGCTTTCTAGGTACCAAGCACTGTTCTAGGCACATTCCTCTATTAATTTAATCTTTTCCCACATCCTCAGGTACTGTCATTATTCCCATTTTATAGATGAGTACGTAGATGTACAGACAGATTAGGTAAGTGACTTACTATTGTGTGTCAGAGCTAGTAAGGATCGGATCCATGATTTGATATCAGGTAGTCTGATTTCCTGAAATGATGAAATTTAGCTAGAAGAAATTAGTTGGATTTGATTTCCTGCCCATTTTTCAACTTCATTGTAATCTTTAATTGCATTTATTATTGTATCACTTCCTTAGTGTTCTATAAGAGCAGTTGCAGTTACATTGCCATTTTTTACTGTTGGTACAATGATGTGAAATGTAATAAAATGGTTATTAACTAATGAATCAGCCTCCTCTTTATTTTTTAAAGGTTTTATTTATTAGAGACAGGGGAAGGGAGGGAGAAAGAGAAGGAGAGAAACTTCGTTGTTTGGTTGCCTCTCACATGCCCCCTTACTGGGGACCTGGTCTGCATCCCAGGCATGTGCCCTGACTGGGAATTGAACCAGAGACCCTGTGGTTCGCAGGCCAGTGCTCAATCCACTGAGCCACAGCAGCCAGGGCTCAGCTTGCTTTTTATTAACTCTTGCACCTTGACATATATTATACTGTAATTCTTCAAATGAATGCCTATTAAGGAAAGATAAAGTTAGAAATCTTTGACCCTGCTATGAAATTGACTTTTGTTACATTGGGAGCACACAGGAACTGAAGTATTCAAAAGTTAGAACACATACACACAGGAAAATTAATAATGCTTTTAATATTCTCTCTGTACGTGTGTGTTGTCTTCGGTTCAGGGTGAACCAGAAAGACTATTTTCCTCAAAATTTGTGGTAAATGCCCAGGCGAAGTCAAGTATTTCTAGATATTCAATGTAGTTGGAAGGATTGTTGATGAGGTTTATTGTGCTTTTCTGTTTTCATTGTTCATTCCCTTATTTTGTTAGTTCCCACATACAAAGGGTGACAAAGCAACAACTCACTTTATATATGAGGTCTTGGGTTTGAATCATATTTTATCCCATATGTCTCTATTCTCTATATCTTGCAGGTTTTTTGAAGGATTATTTTGCAGTGTTCTAAGTTTCTCTAATGAGAATAATCATTGCACTGTGTGTGCTGTCTTAAGTGATAATGTAGCGGTTGTGTTTATTGGTGGTCAGGGGCTTATGTTGAAATTTCTCTACATGACAGCCTCTCGTGATCAGTGACTCATATTTGTAAGAGAGTTTACTATAAACCAAAGGACGTGACATAGTAGAGGAGGAAGAGTAGGAAGAGTTCACCCAAAAAGGGATGGATTTTCTTCTTAATTTCATCAATCCGGTAATGTAACATTTGAATTGGATTTCTAGTCATTACACACTTTAGTAAGTATGGTTTTTCTGATTGCCTTTTTGGGGCAGTTGCAAATAAGTTGGGAATCTCATAATTACTTTTGATGCCCTATTTATTCCCCCAGATAAGGAGCCCGTGTCTGTGTTTAGCTACACTTCAGCACCTTTCTAAGACCCCAAAGATTTTCATTATATTTTTCCTTTACCAGAGTCTAAATAGCATTTCAGCGTTTAGTATCTTTGAGGAAACAGTAATTTCTTTTTATATCTCAATTTTTAAATCTTTTTTAAAAATGTGATTTTATTGAGATATAACTTTCTCGAATGCAAGAGCCTTTATAGTTCTGTATTTTTTATAAAAATATGCCCTTCTCTGTTTTATCTGTTATTTAATGCCAACTATGTGCCAGGCATTGTGCTAGGCAGTGGACCTGTGTGATTTCATTATAGCAACCTTAGAATGTAGGTCTAGTCCCCTTGTATCCATTCATTACCTGAAGATGAGGAATCTGAGGACCAAAGACCACTTCTTGGAGAGCCCCATAGCTGTGCTGTGGTAAAACCAAGACTTTGAACCTAGGTCTCATTCACAGCACAATTCTTAACTACTAAGTTTATTGACTGTTAAAAGAAGAGCCCTAGCTCTCATTCAGTATAGTTTCCTTTGCGTATTCATTCAAACCCCTTCAATTTGCCTTCTTTGGTAACCTCTCAGAAGTCCCCTCCCCCAGACCAACTTGACTGTCTTCTCCCCAGTGCCAACTTTGCTTGCTACAGATAGGTAGGGATCACAACAAGATGTAGTATTACAAGTTGGTGATGGGTGGGGTGATAGTGCTCTGGAAGTGGTCAGGAATGGAGAATATGAATGCTGGGGTAGTGGAGGGACTGAGACATAAGGACGAGTATTGGAGAAAATATAATAAGAAATAGGAATATGGGACCCTTGTTGGAAGTGACAGTTTAGTAAAAGGTTTTAGTAGTCATAGGAGACAGTTGTTGGTCTAAGTACATGTCAGAAGAAACCAATGAGTTTTCTTTTTTATTCCATGTAGTACAACAACAATGAGAAGGTACTACGTGCCTTCTGTATTTACTTAATGCGCACTGACCAAGAAAAGACTGGTTCTGGAGCAGCCCTGCAAACATCCATATACAGATAAGCCTCATTTACTCAAATGCAGTGGCCCTGGTAGGCTGTGATGATTACTCAAACCATTTCTGACACTATGTCCAGAATTGCTTTCAGAGCCGTTGAAAGGGTTTTTTGTTTGTTTAGTTTAAATAGTCACAAGAGTTGTAGATCTTTCTCCTTTGAGGGCATGTTTGATTTAGGAAATGGACAAATGTGGTGAATGGGTATGATTAAACTGTGCAGGAACTTCTTGGCAAATAAATATATAGCACTGAAGTTATGAGACTAATTTTCAGAGTACTTTTAAGGTTATTTTGAAAACAGTCCCTGGCATCTGTAAATATTTTAAAACAGTGTCATCCAGTGGAACTTTCTGAGATGATGGAAATGGTTTCTCCTTGCACTGTCCACTACAGTAGGCACTAAGCCATGTGTGGCTAGTAAGCACTTGAAATGGGGCAAGTATGAGTGGGAGACTGATTTTTAATTTTATTTAATTTCATTAAATATAGTCACATATGATCAGTGGCTGCTTTGGTGGACAGCACAGTTTTACACAAGGGCAATGGTATTGGTGAAATACCTGATTTAACAACAGTAGTTCTTCACCCAGCTGTAACAAGGTTCTCTTAGCTAACTAGTGGATTTCCACATCTGTGGACTCCCAAGTGTGGATTGAAAACAGTACAGGTATTAATTAACAAAAAAGTCTGTTTGTAAATGGACCCATGCAGTTAAAATCTATGCTTTTTTTAAATTAAATATTTTATTTATTTTTAGAGAGAGGGGGAGAGAGAGAAGGAGAGAAACATCAGTGTGTGGTTGCCTCTCATGTGTCCCCTACTGGGGACCTGGCCTGCAACCCAGGCATGTGCCCTGGCTGGGAACCTAACTGGCAACCCTTTGATTTGCATTCTGGTGCTCAATCCACTGAGCCACACCAGCAAGGGCTAAAATCTATGTTGTTTAAGGGTTAACTGTACTTCCAAGACATACAAACAAAACTTTAGAGAAGGATGAAGATGGAAGCAATATCCCTTCTTGGTAAATAAAAGATCACCTCCTAATAAGAGTTTTGATTTTAGTTCTTATCCCACCCATCGAAAGCAGATTGTTAATTTGGTATTAGCGTCATGTGAATAGAGAAAAGTGGGTGAGAGGGGTCTGTTCTTCCCATTTTCCATAATTTTGGGGCCTTACTTTATAAATCTAAGAGCGATCACTTCCTGCAGAATTAACTCAGAATCAAGCCACTGTGCTCCTGAAATAATAGAAGGGAAAGAACCCCTTAAAACACTGAGGCCTTGAACCCTTATGAAATCTAGTATATCCTGAAAAGTCGTGATCACTCTTAGAGTTCTCAGAATACGCTGTAGAAATTGTTCATGATTTAAATATAGCAGGGTAAACGTAAGCAAGATCAAAATAATAGGAAGAAAATGTGGATCCCCTCCTTAAACTGGCAACTATAAACCTTTATACACATGTTTAAGTTAGAAATCATAATTTAACCATGTTGGGTATAGCAGAGCACCTAGATTCCATTTTAAGTCCACCTTGGACTCACAAGAAAACTTCCTTTAGCATAGCTTTGCATTTATTTTTTTAAACATAATTGCAGGAGTTTGGTGTCTCTATTTATGTATCTTCAATATAAATGTTTTCCAGGGCCCTGCCTTGCTTGCCATATTTTTGTTAGGAGCAGCTAATTAGTACTTGCCTGATAAGTTTTAATTTTGTGTATTTGGCTGTTTCAGTTTTTAAAAAAACATTCTCCAACTTCCAGCTTTTGAAGACATATTCATTTACCAAGACATTTGCATTGGATCACTTGTTTTGCACATATATTGTGCACCTACTATATACCAGAAATTGTGCCAGTTAGTGAGGACACAGAAGTTGAAGAATGGTCTCAATCTAAACTAGTTATGTCCCCAATATCCAGAGTAATCAGGGTTTACCACTATGTTTTCTTCTAAGATTTTCCCAGTTCTTTTTTTTTTTAATTTTTATTGTTGTTCAGGTACACTTGTCTCCATTTCCCTCCACTACTTTCCCATGCCCCAACCACACTTACCTCCCACACTCAATCCTATCCCCCTTTGGCTTTGTCCATGGGTCCTTTATACATGTTCCTTGACGACCCTTCCCCTTCTCTCCCCTTGATCTCCTTCCCCTTCGACTCTGGTTACTGTCAGTTCTTTATTTCAATGCCTGTGGTTTTATTTTACTTATTTGTTTTGTTGATTAAGTTCCACTTATAGGCGAGATTGTATGGTATTTGTCTTTCACCAAGTGGCTATTTCACTTAGCATGAGACTCTCCAGTTCCATCCATGCTGTTGTAAAGGGTAGGAGCTCCTTTCTTTCTGCTGCATAGTATTTCATCATGTAAATGTACCACAGTTTTCTGATCCACTCATTTACTGATGGGCACTTAGGCTGCTTCCAGCACTTGGCTTTAATAAATTCTGCTGTTATGAAGATTGGGGTGCATAGGTTCTTTTGAATTGGTGTTTCAGGATTCTTAGTATAATCCTGGCAGTGGAATTCCTGAGTCAAAAGGAGTTCCATTTTCAGTTTTTTTGAGGGAATTCCATACTATTTTCCACAGTGGTTGCACCAGTCTGCACTCCTACCAACACAGCACTAGGGTTCCCTTTTCTCTACAACCTCGTCAGCACTTGTTGTTTGTTGATTTGTTTATGATGGCCATTCTGACCAATGTGAAGGGGTATCTCATTGTGATTTTAAATTGCTACTCTCTAATGGCTAGAGATGCTGAGCTTCATTTCATAATGTCTCTGGGGCCTCTGTATGTCCTCCTTGGAGAAGTATCTGTTCAGGTCTTTGCCCATTTTTTAATTGGATTGTTTGTCTTCCTGGAGTGGAGTTGTGGGATTTCTCTATGTATTTTCGAGATCAAACCCTTGTCTGAGGTATCATTGGCAAATATATTTTCCCATATGACTGGTTCCCTTTTCATTTCACTGATGTTTTCTTTAGCTGCATTGAAGCTTTTAATTTTGATACCGTCCCATTTGTTTAGACTTTCCTTTATGTACCTTGCTCTAGGGACATTGAAGAAAATATTGCTGCATGGAATATCTGAGATTTTCCTGCCAATGTTCTCCTCTAGGACTTTTATTGTGCCATG
Organism: Carollia perspicillata; assembly: GCA_004027735.1. Taxonomy (NCBI): domain Eukaryota; kingdom Metazoa; phylum Chordata; class Mammalia; order Chiroptera; family Phyllostomidae; genus Carollia; species Carollia perspicillata. The sequence goes on from PVKM010004363.1 coordinate 33,437, forward strand.
TCTTATGTTTAAGTCTTTTATCCATCTTGAATTTATTTTGATGTATGGTGTGAGTGTCTCATTTTTTTTGCATATATCGTATTTTTCGAACTGTAAGACACACTCCCCCCTCCCAAATTTGGGAGGAAAATGGGGATGCGTCTTATAGTCAGAATGTAGCTTTACATTTACATTGGTGAAATATTATGTTATTTGTTATTAAATATTTTGCCACATTTTTTGCTTCAAAAATTTTTTTTTCTATTTTCCTCTAAAACCTAGGTGCATCTTATGGTCCAAAAAATATGCTTCCTGTCCAGTTCTCCCAACACCATTTGTTGAAGAGGCTATTTTTACTCCATTTTATGCTTCTGCCTACTTTGCAGCATAGAAATTGACAATAAAAACATTGGTTTATTTATGAGCTCTCTGTACTGTTCCATTAATCTATGCGTCTGTTCTCATGCCAGGACCAGACTGTTTTGATTACTGTGGCCTTGTAATACAGTTTGAGCTCAGGTATTGTGAACCCTCCTACTTTGTCCTCTTACTCAAAACTGCTTAAGCTATTCAGGGTCATTTATGGTTGCATATAAACTTCTGAAATGTTTTTTCTATATCTGTGAAATATATGTCCTTGGCATTTTAATAGGAATTGCCTTGAATCTATAAACTGCTTTGTGTAGTATGGACGTTTCAATTATGTTAACTCTTCCAATCCATGAAGATGGTATATGCTTCCATTTATTTGTGTCTTCAATTTCTTTTTCACTGTTGTGTAGTTTTCTGAGGACAGGTCTTTTACTTCCTTGGTTAACTTTATTCCTAGGTAATTTATTTTCTTTGTTGCTATATAGCAAATGGGATTTTTTCCCCTGATTTCTGTTTTTGATATTTTGTTGTTGGTGTACAAAAATGCCTTTGATTTCTAAATATTGACTATGTATCCTGCTGTTTTGCCACATTCACTTATTAGGTTGAGTACTCTTCTGGTGAAGTCCATAGGGTTTTCAATGCATGCTATCATGTCACCTACGAACAATAACAGTTTTCTTTCCTCCTTTCCATTTTGGTTGCCTTTCATTTTTTTTCTTGTCTGATTGCTCTTGCTAGGACTTCCAATACTATGTTGAATAGAAGTGGTGAGAGTGGACATCCTTGTTTTGTTCGTCATCTTAGTGGGAAACCTTTTAGTTTTTGCCTGTTAAGTATGATGTTGGCTCTAGGTTTCTTTTATATGGCCCTTAATTATGTTGTGGAATGCTCTCTGTACTCCTACTTTGCTGAGTCTTTTCATCATAAATGGGTGCTGTACCTTTTCTAATGGTTTTTCTGCATTTATTGATATGATCATGTGGTTTTTATCTTTTCTTTTGTTTATGTGATATATTATGTTTATTGATTTGTGAATATTGGACCATCCTTGCATCCCTGGGACTAATGCCACTTGATCATGTTGTATGATCTTTTTAATGTATTGCTGGATACGGTTCACCAATAATTTGCTGAGGATTTTAGCGTCTAGGTTCATCAGAGATATTGGCCTGTAGTTTTCTTTCTTTGTTGTGTCTTTATCTGGGTTTGGAATTAGGATAATGCTGGCTTCATAAAAAGAATTTGGGAGTCTTCCATCTTTTTGGATTTTTTTTTGAATAGTCTGAGAAGGATAGGTATCAGTGGTTTTTTTTTTTTAAGATTCTAATTTATTTTTAGACAGAGGGGAAAGTGGAGAGAAAGAGAGGAAGAGAAGCACCATGTGTGGTTGCCTCTTGCACTCCCCACATTGGGAAACCTGGCCTGCAACCCAGGCATGTGCCCCGACTGGGAATTGAACCAGCGACCCTCTGCTTCACAGTCCAGTGCTCAATCCACTGAGCCATACCAGCCAGGGCTGGTATCAGTTTTTTATTAAATGTTTTGTGAAATTCTTCTGTGAAACCATCTGTTTTAGAGTTTTTGTGTACCAGCAATTTTTTTTTATTACTGCTTCAATTTCACCAGCTATTATCAGTCTGGTCCTTCTTTCTGCATCTTCTTGAGTCAATTTTGGAAGATTGCATTTTTCTAGAAATTTGTCCATTTCACCTAGATTTTCAAATTTTGTGGCATATAGTTGTTTGTACTAATTTCTTACAACCCTTCGTATTTCTGTGATATCAGCTCCTGGATTTATTGATCCTTTGAGTTGTTCTTTTAGTGTCTATGTCATCTAAATCTGCTCTCATATTGATTATTTCCTTCCTTCTACTAGCTCTGGGCTTCGTTTGTTCTTGTTCCTCCAGTTCTAATAGATGTAGGGTTAGGTTGCTTATTTGAAATGTTTCTATCTCCTTTAGATAGGCCTGTATTGCTGTGAACTTTGTTCTCAGGTCTTCCTTTGCTGTGTCCCATAGGTTTTGGACTGTTATCTTTTCATTCTCATTTGTTTCCAGAAACTTTTTATTTCTTCCTGTGTCTCATTATTAAACGATTCATTGTTTAATAGCATGCTTTTCAGTCTCCATGAGTCTGAGTGTTTTTGTGTTTTTTTCTTTGAGGCTTGTTTTTACTTTCAAGCCATTGTGGTCTAAGAAAATGCTTGACATGATTTCAATTTTCTTGAATTTGTGAGACTTGTTTTGTGTCCTATCATGTGGTCTATTTTTGAAAATGTTCCATGTGCATTTGAAAAGAATGTATTTTTACTACTTTGTGGTGAAAGCTTCTATATATTTGTATCAGTTAAGTCCATTAGATCTAATGCATTGTTCAGTTCCACAGTATCCTCATTGATATTGTGGTGAAAGATCTATGGATTGTTGACAGTGGGGTGTTAAAATCCTTTTCTATTATTTTGTTGCTATCTGTATCTTTCTTGATGTCCTCCAAGAATTTCCTTATATATTTGGGTGCTCCAGTGTTAGCTGCATATATGTTTACAATAGGTATGTCTTCTTGATGGACTCTTTCCTTGAGTATTATGAAGTTTTCTTCTGTGTCTCTTTTTATAGCCTTTGTTTTGATGTCTATTTTGTCTAATATAAGTATTGCTACGTTGGCTTTTCTTTTCCTGTCAGTTTGTGTGAAATATTTTTTCCAGCCCTTCACTTTAAGTCTGTGTAGGTATTTGTTGTGAGGTGGGTCTCTTGTAGGCAACATAAATGTGGGTCATGTTTTCTTATCTATTCAGCTACCTTGTGTCTTTTGATTAGAACATTAAACCATTTATATTTAAGGTTATTATTGATGGGTACTTGTTCACTGCCATTTACCACTTTTTGTACCTGTGTTTCTCTCTCTCTCTCTCTCTCTTTTTCTTCCTCCTCTTAAAACTGTCCCTGTAGCATATCTTCCAGTGCTGGTTTGGTGGAAGTGTATTCTTTCAACTTTCTTTTGTTTGAGAATCTCTTTATTTCAACTTCCATTTTAATTGAGAGCCTTGCTGGATAGACTTGTCTTGGTTGTAGGCATTTGTTTTCATTACTTGGAATATTTCTTTCCATTCCCTTCTGGCTTGGAGCATTTCCATTGAAAAGTCAGCTGCTGGTCTTACCAGGGCCCCCTTGTGTGTTACTTCCTGTTTCTCCCTTGCTACCTATAAGATTCTCTCCTTGTCTTGGAATCTTGCCATTTTAATTATGATGTGTTTTGAAGTGGGCCTCTTTGTGTTCCTCTTGATTGGTACCCTCTGTACTTCCTGGATTTGTGTGACTTTCTCATCAAATTAGCAACATTTTCCATCATTACTTTTTCAAACAGCTTTTCTTTCCCTTCTTCTTTTTCTGGTATCCCTATTATATGGATATTATTACATTCCATGTTGTCCTGCAATTCCCTTAACTCCTCTTTATTCTTTTAGAGCCTTTTTTCCTTTCCTTGTTCTTTCTGAGAGTTTTTTTCTATCTTGTCTTCCACCTCACTGCTTAGAACCACTGCTTCATTTAGCCTGCTTTTGATTCCTTCTGCTGTGTTCATCAACTCAGAAATTATATTATTCATTTCCTCTGGGCTCTTGTTGATAGTTTCTGTGTCATTTTTGATGCTGATATACTTTTCAGTAAGTTCCTTGTAGCTTCCCTGTGGCTTTTGGTAATTCTCACTGTGCTCATTGAGCTTCCTTATAACCATTGTTTTGAACTTAGTATATGATAGTTTACTTGGCTTTATTTCATTTAGCCCTTTTCTGAGGATTTCTCCTTTCCATTTGATTGGTGGGTGTTTTTGTCTTTCCATTGTTTGTTAGACTTCTTGTTTGCTTCTTACTTCTTAAAGTGATATGTTCTGGCACCCTTACTTTGTGGTGTGGACTTCTATACTAGAAAACCTGTGAGATTCAGTGGTGCAGTCTCATTGATCTCCTGAACTTGGTGCTCTTGGGGTGCCTGTGTACCGTTTGTTTGGCTCTCTGGATATAATTGTTTTTTATTGTTGTTGGGTACGTCCCTCCATCTTTTTGACTGATGGTCACTCTGACTACCATGTATTATGTGCTGTTTTGCTGGTGCTGCCAGAACAAAACAGCTTAGTCCAGGAAACAAACCTACACCCACAAAAATAACTGCCTTCCACAATTCCACTATCAACTGTAAATGATCCAGTATTAATAAGGATGTAAGGAGATTAAGAGTATTATAAGAAAGGGGAGTGAATATGAGATGAACTATTTAATTGAAAGTGATTTTGGGAGGGTAGAGGGAGGAGCACCAGTAAGAGGTGGGGGTCAGAGCAATGAAAATAGAGAAAGTAAACTTTACATCATGAATATAAAAGGGAATGGAGAAGCCAGAATATGCTCAAACTTGATGGACAAGAAATGAATATTAAAAAGCTATACAGGAAAGAAAATATCACCAATCATGTAGAAGACTACAGTGGATTTCATCTCCGTAGCCTCTAGTATTTACCACTGCTTTTTCTTTCTGGATCCACCTTGGTGATGTCAGATGTTGACCCCGTCTGACCTTAGGCAGCCTGTTCCGAGACTTCCAGGGATCTGTCTGTGGCTGTTTCCTTCCGTTGTAAATCTAGTCATTCAGCATTCACCCTTATTCCCCATAGGGCGGGGCAGAATCCCTCTTGGGGTTGGGGCTCTTATTTCTCCTTAGGCTGCTGCCACTTGGAGGGGATTGGTCTGCGTGAACACATGGCTGCTGCCATGTGGGGGATGACTCAGCACCGGCTTCCTTAAGGCTACTCTCTCATCTTTCTCCCCAAAACTTCTGTGCCTAGTCTCTCCTCAGACATCTCTAGCCCACTCTGCTCCCACCTTTGACACTGCCCAGGGTAAGTGGCTGCAAATGATAATTTGTGTGTTGGCCCTTTAAACAGCTTTTGGCATCCCCAGTCATCCATCTCTGCCAGAGAGCAACCCTGCTGCTTTTTGCCGCTGGTTATCTGTGTACTTTCTGGGCTCTGGTGCTCTAGGCTGGGAATCCCAGCTTAGGGTTTAGACCCCAGACTTCTCAGGGAGATCCAACCAGTTACTTAATTATCCCTCTGGCTCTGCTGCCAGCCAGCCCTTTTGAGTCTCCACCACACTCCTTACCAAACAGGTTGTGCTGAAGCTGAGTGTTCTGTCTGTCTAAGGTTATAAGGCTTCTCTCTCATTGTCGTTCAGTTGTCTGTTCTAGGTGATTTCTTCACAAGTTAGTTTTAATTTCAGATTTGTCCTAGGAAGACGTTAGTGTGACTTCCATTCACTCCTCCGCCATCTTGCCACTGCTGAGTTCCGTAGTTCTTACTCTTACTTACATTTAGGTCTCTGATGCATTCTCTTAGTTAATGTCTGTATATGGTATGAGGTAAGGGTCAAATTTTATTCTTTTACATATGGATATCCAGTGGTCCTGTTTGTTGAAAACAGTATGCTTTTTCCTATTAAAGCATCTTGGCTTTCTTGTCTACAAAGGATTTATTTCTACTACACCCATTTCTCCAATTCTAAGCCTTTGTTTCTGCTGCCTTTTATGCCTTGCATGCCTCCCCGTCCTCTGCTCTCTTTTGTTATGCTAATTATTTCATTAAAGTTTGATAGGAGCCTGACTTTCTTGTGGGTCTTCCCTGATCAACACATACACACACCTTCCAACACATAACTTTCCTCCACATCTAGCATAGGAACCCCTTAGACAATGATTCACTTAATAACTGTTCATTGAGTTTTTAGTAGGCACTCTGAAGTCCAACAGTAAATAAAATAAAACCTGTCATCCACCCTGCCCCAACCCCAGAAGTTTACTGTTGGTCAGAAAATAGGCAATAATAATAAAGTGTGGTAAGTTCATAGTAGGGATAAGCGTAGGATGCTGTAAGAATGCAGAGAACAGAATTTCACCTAGTCTTCAGGGTTTTCTCATAGGAGGTGAGATCTGAACCAAAACCTAAAAAGACCAGTGGGAGATTTGGAAGGAAGGAACATTTACAAAGAGAGGCCCAAGTATTTTAGCATTGCTGAATCAGAACCTCCAAGGATGTTAAAGATGAAGCTTGGAGAGATGAGTAGTGGGACCAGGTCATAAAGTGCCTTTTACAGCCAGAGAAGGAGTTTGTCCATAATCCTTGCAGGCACAGAAAAACCCTGTGGAAGAAGAGAAATATGTGCAGAACAAATTTGAGTAAGAAGCTTAAATCTATTAAGCCATTATAAAATGAATTAAAATATAAAGGCCCTTGGGTTTCTTTATGCTTTATTCTACTTTAATTGTCAAAACAAAAACAAAACCTCCTGCACCTGTTAAAAAACAACTTTACAGAATTACAGACAGCATGCTGATGAACAAATTCTTGATAATTAGCGATTTCCTGTGTTATGTCATTTTATAGAATTATGGACTTTGTGCTGATTAAAGAATTGTCTGTAATGAGCTGTCACTTTTGTTATGTCTTTCTGTAGATTATTGGCAATTATATTATAAGACTTAAAAGATTTAAACCTCTGTACTTTATATTACTACTTTTTTTCCAAGTGCCTCTGAGATTGAAGATTTAATTAAACTGTAGTACTTGGACTTTTTTAGCGGTATTAGCAGCATATTGTTGTTAAAGAAAATGTGTACTTGTTTATACATAGATTTTGAGCTATCTTAGTAATTTAGTACTGCATTCTAAAATTTTACTAAGGAGAAAAAGATAGGTTACAACAGATCTATACTAGCCCAACATACAGCTCTGGAACAAATTTTATAGTTTCAAATAAGTGTAGCCTAAAGTATACCTTCAGCTTTGCAGTCACTACCGGCATTGTAATTTTCAGTTTACTATGTCCCTTCCTCTGTCTGCCTCCCCTTCCCCTCTCCTATTACATACAGAACTCTGGAGCATTTTTTTCATGTTTTGTTTTAACTAACCAATATTCCTAGGGCCTAGCACATAGTAGGTGTCTACATATAGATGTGATTCATGAATGAATTATCCCCACAAAATTACAAACTTTCATTTGAAGCTCCATTTTATTCTTAAACATAAAATTTAAAACGTAAAATTTAAAAACAAATGATCTTCAGGTTTAGAAGTTAATTTAACTTTTTTTTTTTTACAGGCATTTGTAAAGGATGTTCATGAAGATTCAATAACAGTTGCATTTGAAAACAAGTAAGTATCTTGATATAATTTTAGGTTCAGGTTCTTTTATATTTTATGCTAATTATTCTTTTTACTCCTCATTAAAAACAAAATTAAGCCTAGTTTGAGTGTTTTCCAGGAATGGATCTTCATGTTACTAACCAGGAAGTTCCTGAACAATTCCACATTCAACCAATGGAAAAACTGTTCCAAGAGACCTCAGAGATCCCGTTTGTATAAGTTTGATCCTTATATCTCAGTTTCCTTGAATGTGAAGAAAGAAACCAGATCCTTCTGTATTAGTAACTGAGAGTTTGTATAGGAATATTTGTAATTGTTAAAAGATTAAAATGAATAGATTCATGGGTATTAGAAAATGAACGTGAATTTTATAACATTAAATCTAAAATCAGTGGTATTAGTTTTCTATTATGTTTTTTAACTTTATTTTTATTGTTGATAGTATTACAGATGTCCCCATTTTCCCTCCCTTTCCCCACCTCTACCCTGCCTTCACCCTCCCTTCCCTTAGGCCATCACTTAGTATATTTTATTGGAAATAATCATGTTTACCCACTAACTTATTTTTTATCCATTTCTTGTATTTATAATCAATAGTAGTTGATAACTAGAATTTTTTGCTTTCTTCTGCTACATGCATAAATAAATATAAGCCTAGCAACATTAGCCATATGAAAGCATCAATAATATAGATGTTAACATTTTATTGAGGGAGACAAATCTCTTGACTAAATTTTTTTAAAATTATAGTCCACATTTTGTACCAGTTTCAGATGTATAGCAAATTGCCCAGAAAATCATGCACTTTACAGAGTGGTCCCTCCAGTGTCCCAAGGACCCACTTGGCTGCACACAGTCATTATGAGACTGTATTCCGTTTGTATGCTACAATCCACATCTCTATGACTATTCTGTAACTACCAATTTATACTCATTAATTCCTTCACTCTTTTTGTGCTATCCCCCTACCCCCTCCCTTCTGACAAACTGTCATTCTGTTCTCTGTGTTTATGTTGACTAAAATTTTTGATTGCTAATAAAGGCCTTTTTCAGAGTAGCCATTCAAGGTTGTAAAGTATAATAAACTCCTTAGCCAAAGTATAGATGTGGTCATAATCTTACTGAATCTTAATTTTACTGAACTCTGAAGAATGCTCAACAATTACAGTATTTTGGCTATTGTATACCAAGAGAATTAATAGTATAACAAAAGCAAATTACAAATTTATAGAGAGAAGAAATAGATTAGTGATTGCTTAGAAATGGGGGAATAGGGAGCCACAGCTAAAGAGTATAGTGTATTTGAGGTAATGAATATGTTCTAAAATTGGCTGGTAACAGTTGCATATATCTTTTAATATACTTAAAACAATTAAATTTTACATACACTTAAGTGGATAGATTATATGGTATGTGAATATGTCAATAAATCTGTTAAAATATAGTATCTGGAGCCCTGGCTGGTGTGGCTTTGTGGATTGAGTGCTGGCCTGTGAACCAAAGGGTCGCCTGTTCAATTCCCTGCCAGGGCATATGCCTGGGTTGTGGGCCAGGTCCCCAGTAGGGTGCGTGTGAGAGGCAACCACACACATTGATGTTTCTTTGCCTTCCCCTCTCTTAAAATAAATAAGTAAAATATTTAAAAATATATAAAAATAATAGTATCTCGCCCAGACATACTGTAATTAGATTGTTTGCAGATTCTTTTACCTACCAACAGGACAAAGTAGTGTTCTGTGATGCATGAAATGCATTTAGGGGGATAGAGATAAAAATGACTTAGTGTATATGACCCTACTCTTAGCTCTAGACTAATAATTTCCATCCAAATTACAGAATACCTCTCTCTGAATACATAGAGCCTATAGTTCCAAATCTGCCTCTTTGTTGTTGCTGGTATCTACGGTTCTACTGTAGACAACAGCATCACACCTCTTATGGACAAATCTTTGATAACTTGAAGAGTAATTCTTTTTCTTGTAATTATACTCTTTACTGCTTGTTCCCATCACTAGGTAAACACTGTTTCCCCTAAAAGGAGAATTATCTTTATTTGCCACTCTTAGTTTTTCCTATAGTCCCTAATCTATAGTATTAACACTAAGCAGTCATTTTCTCTTCATTTAAGAGTATATCTTTGTTTACATACTGATTTATCATGTCAGTTCTCTTTTATTTTCTATCAGATTTCTACTATAAACATGAAATTATTATGTCTTTGGACCTCCCTCCTACTTCTCTCGTACATCATAGCAGTATAAAAGTTTCTCTTCAAACGATCTGTCCTGTGTGGAATTTGAAATAAACTTTTTCTTTGAGTACATGAAATATGTTTTGAGAGTCAACACTGGGTTTAAGCATATCACCAGGATTTGATAGGTCCCTACCAAAGTAGTCTCTTTGCCCTTCTTTGTTTTCTTTTTAAAAAACCCTAATAGTTTATAAGACTTCAGACTATATTTACCCTTTCTTTTAATTAAAACCTCCTATTACAATAATACCAAATTATTTTAGATGCTTTGTTTTTACCTTCCCTATTTCACATATTTTTTATTGGTTGAGTTTTTAGAAGGGAAGAGAGAGAGAAAGAAAGATTGACTTTTTTCCCACTTATTTATACATTTTGTTGATTCTTGCCCTGATAACGGTTCAAACCTGAAATCTTGGCATATGGGGACCATGTTCTATCAACTGAGCTACCTGGCCAGGCCTTCACATTTTTTGAATAAAGAATTTGAATTTTTAGCTTTAAAATAATTGTTTCTTATTTGAACTAAGAAAATAATATTGTGTATTATTATTTGCTTTACCCATGAAATTTATCAGTGAATTTGTAACATGTTAAAAGGTGAAAGATTTGTATGTTCTGAAGAGAACCTGACTATGGCTCTCTGAAGAGCCATAGTATGTAACATGTTAAAAGTCACTATTTTTTCAGTAAGTTTAAAAAGGCTTTTCTGAGGTAAAGGCAATTTTTTGTTGTTGTTTTATAGTTTTCAAGTGTGTATAATTCAGGGAAAGAGTTCAGTCTAATATAGGCCCTAATCAGATTTCCACAAATTCTGACTGACTTACCTACCTTCCTGTCTTATATAATAGCTCTTCTTTTTAAAAACAAAACAAAACACTTTTCTCTATAGGATTTTACTAAAAAAGCTCTTTATTAAAAACAAACAAAATAAAAATGGAAATAACTGCTCTAGCAGTTGAATCCTCCAGTGTTTTTGCAAAGATTATCTTTTAGTGTCTTATATCATTGTGGATATAGTAGAATAATTTGGGGTTTTTCAAAATTGTTTCATGCCATTTTAAATTAAAGACATAGTTAACTTACCAAACTCCTATAGGCTGTCTCCACTGGGTTTTGGTGGTTTAGAAGACCCCACCAGGGCCATGCATGCTGGTAGGTCATACTGATCAGCAGTCAGCTATCCATGACAAGAATTGACCACCTCGTGGGATCTAAAATTTAAATGGGGAAAAGTGAGTTCTGAATTGTTGATGTGCTGACTGCCCCATTTTGCTTGGGAATTAGGGGCCATTTAGTACCAGTTTTTGTGGTAATTGGAATGTGGTTAAAATTCCTTTGCAAGTAGAAGTCTGATGATGGTATTACTAACACTTAATGATACTAACATTTAATTTAAGCATCAAAGGACATTGCTGTTGTGGCTTTACATTTAGAACTCTTAGAGGTTGGAATTACTGGAAAAAAGGCTCATTTGGGAAATTATAATGTTGATCTGTTGTGTTTAGAGAAATATTCCAAGTAGAAAACTAGAAGGCTGTTATGCTGCATGCAGACTGGGTTGAAATGTCTCTACGTTGCCCTTAAGCCCCACTTCCCAAAATACTGACAGTTTTAAAGCATTTGCTTCTTTAAATTAGATTACCAGAGGGTCATACCTAACCAAAGTTGATGGTTTCATGGTCATTGTTTCCATTAAACTGAAAAGCTGATTAAATAATTATGTGTTTGTTTATTTGCAGCTGGCAGCCAGAGAGGCAGATTCCATTCCATGACGTGAGATTCCCACCACCTGTAGGTTATAATAAAGATATAAATGAAAGTGACGAAGTTGAGGTAAGTTTCTCATGTCATCAAGTTATTAAACACTGAAGGAATGGGAGCGTTTAAACTGCCTGTGCCTTTTGTACCCCTTATCTTTAAAACTTTAAAACTACCTTGAGAATTTTAGATGTGATGGATATGAGCCTTTGACTGAGTTGTCTTAATAATGATTTGAAATAATGCATGATGCTTAAATGTGGCTGCCTGAGCAGCAGTCTGGGCATGTCTTGGAAAGTCACCACTCATTTCTTTTGCCCACTATTACTTATTTTCTCACTTTCCTCAATCTCTGAATCTTTGGATTAGGAAAATTAGTCTTACAAAGGAAAAAATCATGACTTTATAATAGAGCTTCATTATAGGATTTATTTAAGTGGTAGTAAATCCTCCTGGTATATTTTTAAAAAGTCATCTATGAGTTTTAGTATGTACACATATAGGCAAAACATCTTTTCACAGGGTATGCTGTGAACCAACAGCTCATGTGTCATTGATGTGTTTGACTGAAAAGTGCTGTGGAGATGTAACATAATTAACAGAAACATTGTATTAGTGCTTTCTGTAGTTAATGAAAATTTAGGGTTGGGTGGACTTAAGCCACTTGGGTCCAGTTTATATTACAATTGGTCTCTGTAGTTTCCTCTCTTTCCTCCCCTTTCACACACTCTGTTTTAAGCTGCTTCTTTCTTCACAATGCCTTCTTAGTAGTTGCAACTTGATGAATATTTGTGGTATTAAGGAAGCAGCTAAGTAGACATTTGTACAGGTAAGGTTAAATGTACTAGGTATTTGAATTGTTATTTTCTGTGCTAGGTACAGACGATGCAGTGAAACAGAAGAGTCCCCTGCCTTTGATGAGGTCACATTCTAATGAGGATTGCTAACATGGCAGGTGTAAGTCCTAGGAAGAAAAATAAGTAAGAGGATAGAAGGTGATAATAGGGGCAGGAGTGCTGTTTTGGAGAGTACTCAGAGAAGTTCTCTGGATATTCAGGTCTCTGTTCTTTTCTCTACAATTTGAAATCAGAATTAGATTAAAGTACTATTTATTTACTAAAAACGTACTCAGTATCTACTAGGTGTAAGGAACTGGGCTCATTTTTGTGAGGGATCCCAGTAGGGAACTAAACACTATTTGTACTTGAAGACCTTTAGATACTCATTTTCTTCAGGAGACTACAAGCTCCCTGAAGGCAAGAATCAGGACTTTTGGTCTGTCTCTATTAGGATTGTTCATAATAGTGTTTGGTTGGATAAAGGGAACTTTTTCTCAGTTGTATCACATGACAGGTGGTGACCAATGAGTCACTGTTGCTAGGTTGACCTCACAATATTGCCTAACATAACAGGTTATTGCTCTGGCTAGAGCAGAGTTGAAAGGAAATGATGGTAGCAAGAGGGAAAGGTAGGTTAAATTAAATTGTATTTATTCACTGTATGATATATCCATTAATTTTAAGTTATAAAAGAGGTAAGACAGCAGGTCTTTTGGTCTGTATGTATCATAAATTCTCATAATATGAATGGATAGAGGGGCTTTTTTTCTCCAACTTAGTCACAGACATGTGGGGACCAATGAGACACTGTTTCAGGGATGACCTCTTTGTTTTATATAACAATTACCAGGTTATTTCTCTGGCTATAGCAGAGTTAAGAGTTGTTGGGGGAAGAGGGACAGGTAGGTCTGGTTAAGTTGTATTTAGTCACATGTATAACTATTAACTTCAGTTGTAAAAGGAAGATAAGAGTTGGGGCTTTGAGTTGCTTGTTAGCCTTAGGCTCTGTACTTCTCTCTGTTTGCTCTTCCTCACCCCTCTTGTCCTCCTTGCTTCTTCTTTCTGCTTCTGATTATTACTGTTTTTCTATGTATACTATATTATCTTTTTTCTTATTAACTTTGGTTTGCTGGTGTTTTCACAAAAGGTTCCATGCTGCACATCGTAAATGAACTTTGAAGTGGTCACGAGAGAGAGTGGTTAGAAGAACTGATGCACAGTGTGTGAGAGCAGGAAGGTGGTATCCAGAGGATTGCCAACATGGAGTTGTCCATTTTAGTGGAAAGGGTGCAAGAGACCAGCAAGTGACCAAGGATCTGTTCATTTAGTCCCTAGGAGACATGAATGCCAGGATGGTATTTTTAGTGAGCTCTGAGTAGTCTGCAACCATACCCATTTAGTGACCATGTAGCCAGGTATAGGCCTGGATCAGTGACTTCCAGTTATTTGCTTACTAGACTAAAAAAAAGTTTGTATATTTTTAGATATTTTTTTTAACTTTCAAAGTACTGAAGAAAAGTATGCCCAGGTTTATGAATAGTCAGTTGATTGCTGAATTAAAACAGATAAATAGAAAAGCTCTTTTTATAGGGTTCTCTCAGGTAATCAGGCAGTTTCTGATTATGTAGCTCTGTCTAGCTGTAGGGGTACCATCTAGTTTAAGGATGTAGTATATGGGTTTGAAAGACACCTAAGGTCATTTAAAATTTTTTTCCTCAATGTCTGATCTATAAATTTCTGAATGATGTTAATCATGAAATATTCTGTTGTAATCTTTGTGTAGGTTTATTCCAGAGCAAATGAAAAAGAGCCTTGCTGTTGGTGGTTAGCTAAAGTGAGGATGATAAAGGGTGAGGTAGGAAAATGCATATTTAACATTTTTTCCTATACTATATCTCTTTTCTAAACTCAGGTACAACAATTCAGCCTGGATTTGTATTTTAAAGAAATAAATAACTTGAGTCACTTTTTAAAAGATTTTATTTATTTATCTTTAGAGGGGAAGGGAAGGAGAGAAGGAGAGAAATATCAATGTATGGTTGCCTCTCGTGTGTCCCCTGCTGGGAACTGGCCTGCAATCCAGGCATGTGCCCTGACTGGGAATCGAACCGCGATCCTTTGGTTCGCAGGCCCGCGCTCAATCCACTGAGCTACACCAGCCAGGGCTTGAGTCATTTTATTAAACTGTTTTCTCTACATGTTTAGTATGTTTCATGTGTTTTAGTTAGTTGATCAAATACAGTTTTTATACTCTCTAGAGAATTAAAAACTTGCTGAATAGGTGTAGCTTATTGCTCTTACTTTAAACGCTATGACCAGGAATGAATTTTATTTATTTCTCTCAGTTTTACGTGATTGAATATGCAGCATGTGATGCTACGTACAATGAAATTGTCACAATTGAACGTCTACGATCAGTTAATCCCAACAAAGCTGCCACAAAAGATACTTTTCATAAAATCAAATTGGATGTGCCAGAGGACTTACGACAAATGTAAGTTGATGTGCAAGAAATGCTGAGAATTTACAGGTGATAGGCAGTTAGTTTATAAGAATAAACATTTTAAAATAAGAAGAAATAAAATTTTAAATTCAATGAAAATGGTTTGCAAAAAGTGTCTAGTTATATAACTAAACCAGCATTGCATTTGTTTAAACCTACTTATCAGGATACCTGGCTAATGTACATTTGTTTTCTAAAATAAACTAAGTTTGTTCACAGGCTTTTAAGATTTTGAACTGTTTAATATAGATTTTGTCATAAGTCACAAACCAAATTCTACATAATGAAGATTACTCCAGGTTTTTTCCCCTTTTAACTAATATTTTCAGATAAATATGTAGTAACTAGAGCTAATGAAGCTTTGAAAGGTCATCTCTATCTTTTTTTTTTACAGGGACATGTTTTGGGGATGTGTGTAAGCAGGGAGACCTGCATGTGGTGTGCATGGCTATGAGAGGTGGGGTCAGTGCTGGCACATGTGTGTGGCAGGGCTGAGGACTCTTCATTTGTTCCTGCCTGTCCCTGAAGGTTCAGTGGGATGAACAGGGAAGGTCCCAGGCCAGGAGCTGTAGGCATGGGGCAGTGGGCAAGGGCAGGTAGAGATATGGGGGCATCTCTTCCTCCCCCATCAACTTCCCACCTCCAGCCAGGCCCTCTGAATAGGAGATGGTCACAATCCCTACTTGAAAGGAATGGAGGAGTGTGAGTGCGTGTGTGTGCATGCATGTGTGTGTCTTTGTTTGGCATCCTCTTTTTTTATTGTATTTTTCCCATTACCAATTAGTCCCCTTATACCCCCCTTTCCCACTGCAATCACCATACTGTTGTCCATGTCCATGAGTCCTTTTTCCAAAGTTCATCTCTGTCTTTATCTGGAGTAAGGCTTAAAGACTTTTTAGTTAAGAGATTTATAAAGATTGTATCCAAGGGATGTAGTAAGTTTGATTTGGGCATGCTGTACTTTAAACATTAAAGTGCAGTTCAAAATACATAGGAATCTTGCATTTTGATAATAGAGATTTCACAGGCATGTACATTTTTGTGCCTTCTGATTCATGTACATTTCCTTCTCTTCCTTAAACTGGTCAACAGTTTTGCTTTACAAAAGAAGAAAACGAAACAAAAACAAGGAATAACAAAACAAAATTGGGTCCCCTATAGCTATCTCCAACAGTTTTCAACAGTTAACTCAAGAGTATTACTTACTTTTATTTAATTGAAATGAGGAAGCCTGCAAAGGAAGAATGCCTTCCCTAAATATGTCACTTTTGGTAATCTAAGAACATCCATAATCCCTTAAGAACATAACTGTTTTTTTCCTTTCTCTATAATCTCAAATGCTTGATTAAGTTGAATATTTCAGAGGTTCACCACAAAAGAACTAAATCTTTAAATAGATATAGTATATCTTACATAAATCATCAAATTTAATATGAGTCTACAATTCTAGGTACAGATCTCTCTGCATATATTTATGCCAGTAGTTGATAATCATTCATCTTAATTTCACAGTGAATATTTATTTTATTTTTAGGTGTGCCAAAGAATCGGCACATAAGGACTTTAAAAAGGCAGTTGGAGCGTTTTCTGTAACTTATGATCCAGAAAATTATCAGCTTGTCATTTTGGTGAGTGTTTTTGACTTATTTTGGTGTTTATCATTTGGGGCATTTGCTTTGATAGTAATGCTATTAATTTACATCTTTTAGTCTGTCAATGAAGTCACCTCAAAGCGAGCACACATGCTGATTGACATGCACTTTCGGAGTCTGCGTACTAAGCTGTCTCTGATACTGAGAAATGAAGAAGCCAGCAAGCAGTTAGAGGTATGTGGCTTTCCCCAGTGCTGCTTGTAATGGTTTCTAGAAATGGTAACTGTTCAGTTACAAAACTTAAATAAGGGCAGATTGTTCTTTATTTAGTGTTTGTTAGCAGTTCCTTATATTTTATATTTAAAAAATTAACTCAGGCCAAACATAATCATACTAAAGTTTTTGAGCATGAGACTTTAAAATTAAACAATAGTTATGTATATTAAGGAACTTCTGGAGCTCGCTTTTACTAGAAGTTCGTCAAAGCTGCTAATAAAATATTACACGTTATTGTTAAACTATTAGAGAGTATTTAAATATCAAATCATATTCTTTTCATTATGTATGTTTATCTCTGTTTAAAAGGGTATAGATCTTCTTCATTCTAATTAGTTGTCACTCTTTAAAATTCCTGTCTTCAGATTCCTGCCAGAAGCTATTTCTATAACTTAATATTTCATCTCTTAAGGTGCATTTTATCTACTTTTATTAATCCTTCAATAATTTCCATCACCATACATTTGTTTTCATTGATAACTATCTAGTACTTCCATCCATTACCATAGAAACTAAGTTAAAAAAAAAGGGGGGGGGGAGTTCCAAACTACATTTTAAGAGAGAGAATAGTCAAGGCTGTATTCTTATAAAATCCTGTGAAACTTGCCACTTTCCAAATCGATATGTGCTTTCTAAACTCTTAGCAAGAGAGGAGACATTTGAATCTTCTGTTGGTATATCTCCTTTTGCTACTTTGCTTTCCTTATGGCTACAGAAGTCTGTTAAATGGGTTTTTGCTCTCATTCTTTCTTAATGCCCTTGTGTTCACAAGTTGGTGGTTACTTTAGTAGTGATTATCTCATAACTTTCAGTTCAAAACAACCTCCTTACTTTCATTGTATGATGGAAATACACTCATATGCCTCTTAGACATCTTAGACATCTAATTCTTAAATGAACTGCTATTATATCTTAGGCTTATCATGCATCAGTGCATTGTCAATGAAAATAGTAAACTAGGTGAATAAACCCGAACTAAAAAAAACATTTCTTAAAAAATCCTACAAATGTTTGATAAATTCTGTTAATCTAATCTACAAAAAAAGGTGATATACTTTTTAAAGTATATTTTATTGGTTATACTATTACAGTTGTCCCAATTTTTTTTCTCCCCTTTATTCCCCTCAGACCAACATTCATGACCCCTTGATTCATGTCCTTGGGTTGTACACATAACTTCTTTGGCTTCTCCTTTGCTTAAACTATTCTTATTTTATACCTACCAATTATGCTGCTTATTGTCCATAACTTTTCCCCCAATATCCCCACCCCCACACTCCCTTCCCACTAATAACCCTCCATGTGATTTCCATTCGTGTGATTCTGTTTCTGTTGTAATTGTTGGCTTACTTTGTTTTTCTTTTTGTTTTTTAGGTTCAATTTTTGATAGTTATGAGTTTGTTGTCATTTTACTGTTCATATTTTTTATCTTTTTCTTATATAAATCCCTTTAACATTTCATATAATAAGGGCTTGGTAATGATGAACTTCTTTAACTTGACCTTATCTGGGAAGCACTTTATCTGCCTTTCCATTCTAGATGACAGCTTTGCTGGATAGAGTAATCTTGGATGTAGGTCCTTGCCTTTCATGACTTGGAATACTTCTTTCCAGCCCCTTCTTACCCGCAAGGTTTCTTTTGAGAAATCAGCTGGAAGTCTTATGGGAACTCCTTTATAGGTAACTCTCTCCTTTTTTCTTGCTGCTTTTAAAATTCTCTCCTCATCTCTAATCTTATGTAATGTAATGATGATGTGCTTCGGTGTGGTCCTCCTTGAGTCCAACTTCTTTGGGACTCTCTGGGCTTCCTGGACTTCCTGGAAGTCTGTTTCCTTCACCAGATTGGGGAAGTTCTCTGTCATTATTTCTTCAAATAAGTTTTCAATTTCTTGCTCTTCCATTTTTCCTTCTGGCACCCCTATGATTCCGATGTTAGAATTTTTAAAGTTGTCCCAGAGGTTCCTAAGCCTATCCTCAGTTTTTGAATTGTTGCTTTTCATTCTGTTCTCGTAGAATGTTTCTTCTTCCTTCTGGTCCAAATCCTTGATTTGAGTCCCAGTTTCTTTCCTTTCACTGTTGGTTCTCCATGTATTTTCTTCTTCATTTCACTTTCCACATCTTTCAGTTTTTCCTCTATTTTGCGTTTGCATTCTATTGTTTCTCGGAGCATCCTCATTACCAGTGTTTTGAACTGTGCATCTGATAGGTTGGCTCTCTCTTCATCAAGTATTTCTATTTTTGGAGTTTTAACTGTTCTTTCATTTGGGCCAAATATTTTTGACTTAGCACACCTGTTACGTTATAAGGGGCAGAGCCATGGG